>PVJA010044790.1:0-15984 GCA_004027025.1 Myocastor coypus | reverse complement strand
AAAAAAAAAAAGAGCCGGGCGTGGTGGCTCACACCTGTAATCCCAGCACTTGGGAGGCTGAGGCTGGAGGATCGTTGTGAGTTCAAGACCAGCCTGGGCTACAAAAGTGAGCTCAAAGCCAGCCTGAACTGTACAGTGAGACCCTGTCTCAAAAAGAAAAGTAAAAGAAAAAAGCAAACATCATATAAAATGCATAAAATTTGAAAGCCTTCACTTTAAAATCTATAACAAGACAAGAATTCTACCATTCAATATAGTTCTGGAAATACTATCCAGGGCAATAAGACAAGAGAGAAAAATAAAAGGAATGATGATCAGAAAGGAAGAACTGAATTATCATCATTAGTAAATTGCACAACACACTATATAGAAGAATCTAAAAACTCTACCAAGAGACCTTTAGATTTAATAACCAAAATACAAGATACAAAGTGAATACTCAAAACTCTACAAAATTTCTGTACACAAACAACAAACCCATCGATAGAGAAATTAGGGAATCTAAGATTTTCACGATAACATTCAAAAGAATGAAATACTTATGAATCATTCTCACAGAAATAAAAATATTTTACAGTGAAAATTACAGTTTTCTGAAAACAGACATCCAAGAGGATTTCAGAAAGTGGAAATATATTCCTTGCTCCTGGATAGGAAGAACCAAGTTTGTGAAAATGGCCATATTCTCAAAATTGTTCCACAGATTCAATTCAATCGTGGTTAAAATACCATTAGTTTATATCACAGAGCTAGAGAAATAGTTTCCAAAATTCATGTGGAACCAGAAGAGACCTAGAATAGGAACAAGGAAAGGTAGGAGGTATCATAATATCTGACTTGAAATTATAAAATAAATATGTTGTCCTTAAATCAGCATGTTACTTGCATAGAAAATAGACCTGAGTGCCAGTGCAACAGATTACAAGATTGAGACACAACTACCAATAGTCAGCCATCTTTCCTTTGGCAAAGAGGCCAAATATGTTTACAGGAAGAAACATAACCTCTTCAATAAATGGTACTGGAAAAACTTGCTTTCAACATGCAAAGGGCAAACAACAGACCCACTCTTATCACCAGGCAAAAAACTACAATCAAAAGGGGTCAAAGATATAAATGTTATAGCTGAAGCACTAAATCTTCTGGAGAAAAATGTAGCTAGAATTTTCAAAGACATGGGGGTAGGCAGAGAGTTCATAAACAAAAAACAAACTGCAAGGGAAATATTTTAAAGAATCGACAACTTGGATGTCATCTCTTTGAAAAATTTCAGCACGTCAAAAGAAATTGTCCGCAGAGGAAAAACAAAATCACAAATTGGAAAAGTCATCTGCCTCTTTGACAAAAGACTTCTATCTAGAACATATAAAGAAATAAAAAAAATCCGGTCTCCAAAATCCAAACATCCAATCCAGACATGGGCATCTCAGATGAATATACACTTCACAAATGAAGAAATAGAAATGGAAAAATAATATATGGAAAAATATTCAACATCATCGCTCCTCAAGATTTGCAAATTAAACTAATGCTGAGATTCCATATTACCCGAGAAAAAGTGGCTATCATCAAGAAGTTACCCAATAAAAAAATACTAGAGGAGCTATGGTTAAAAAAAATCCTTCTCTAAAGTCAGTATACTTTTTATTTGCTAATTTTCATCACCCTAACCATTTCTTTTGTGGATGGTGGAGAGAATATACTGATATGTTAAAATCACATTATATTCTTTCATACTTTCTTTGTAATAAGAAAACTTTTTATGGTTTGTTTTTTTGTACAGCAGTTCTGGCAGTGATACAGGTAGCTAATAATGATTAGAATTGTGGGCTTTGTTGCCCTCAGCAGGGTTGCAACCAAAATCATATTCACATTTCTCATGAATGATGAATACTTGAATAAAATACAAAAAAATTATAATTCCGTGCAAACTAAGTTTAGAATATGTGGTATAGTACGAGGAAAATACAGTACATAGCGTTAAACTGATTTGTGACAATAGCCATCAAATTGAATTCAATTTTTAGCCTACAAAATAAAGTGAAATCTCTGATACATGTTGGCACTGGATCCTCTGGGTAAATGTCATTGCTTTACGGTTCATCTGAATCAAAGTAACTTTGAATCATATGATCAATCTGTGAGCTACTATTCTAGAATCAGAGCAGATAATGTTGAGTCAAGGTGTTAGAGAAAAGTGGTACAAACTTGATCTATGGCCACAAAAATGCAGCATGATCTCAAAGTGCCAAAGTTTTGTCTAGTGTCTACATTTTTAATTTTTTAAATTTTTCTTAAGTATCATTTAGTGTCATTATTTTGGCTATATACAAATGTATATGGAAAGATCATTTATTGTGACCCATGAACTTATCTTCAACATATTTTCCTCACTCCTGTTGATCTTGATGATGCACAAATGATGAAAAAGATATTTTGAGAAAGTAGTACTAAAATAGACAAAAGTTAGGAAAGTTTCAGTAAAGCATGTTAACAGCCAGCCCTCATGGATTTCACAACTCATGAGCTGTACAATTACAAACAAATCCCCAATTTATTGTTTTTCTTTTGTAAAAATGTAGAAACTTAGAGGGTGAGCACATTATGGTTGACTGGAAAATAACAAGAGTCTTGAAACCTCTACTTAGAATTGTTATGATGAAGCTACAATGCTTATTTCATAGCTTCAGCAAGCCTAATTGTCAAGGTCAAAGCTAATGAAAGAGAGTAATATATTCCATTCATAGGGAAGCCATTGTGATGAATTGAAGGGACTAATTGTGAATAACCACTTATATCATAGGATCCTTTAAAGATAGGCATTTTAAAAATGTGTGTAGAGATCCAATGAGAGCTCACTGGTCTAAAGCACCTGCTTAGGTAAGCTTAGGCAAGCGCCAGGACGATGGTTCTATCCCAGGCATTATATGCTACGCCAGCCATGGCTCCAATGTGGGCTGAGCCAGCCAGAGTCTGGGAGTGGTGGCTCATGCCTGCAATCTCAGCACTGAGGAGGCTGAAAGTAAGAGGGTCACCATGAATCCGAGCTGTATAGTGAGAGTTGGCAACAACCAAATATATTTTTAAAAACCTGTGTATATAATTTTTCCTTTTTCATGTTTTAACTTTATAAATTCATATTAACATCACATAATGAATGGAGATATGAGAGGGTATCTCTGCATGCATTTTTCCTCTCCCCTTCAGTTATTTTCTTCAGCACATGCATTTAAAATATCTGGATCCATTTAAATCTCATTACTTGTTTTCACCTTCTTATCTGTAGAATCTACCTTCTGTTTTTTTTGTCTTGTATTCTTTTTTGCTCATTTATTCATATATAATTTTCATATTATGAATATTCAAAGTACATTTTGGTGGAAAATACAAGTGTTGTCTTCCCCCTTTGTACTTTGTATTATATTCATATCATGCTCAAAGATTTGCTTCTATAATTTTATTAATAACATTTTTCTCTGAAAGTATAGATGCAGACCTCATTTAAATGAATCTTGACATGACTTAAATGAGAGGTAGATTCAAGCTAATATGTATTTCTATGATTGTATTCCTTTAACTGCAATGCACTTAACAGCTTGAAAAAATAAATTACCTATCTGATCACTTATATATCAGCTTTCCACATATATTGTGGAAATTACAGCAAGACAGGTGGCAGATGAATTCATCCTGTTTAACAATTGCCAAATTGAATGTATTCCTGCATTCTAATAGTAAGGAGGTTGCAGAAGAAACTTATTTGACATGTTCTTTCTGCAATTCATGTGTAACTACGCACTTTGAAAAAAATGTTTTCTGAAAATAAGTACTAAACTAGGAAGGACGAGTTTCTTGAAAAAAAGTAAGGATGCAATTGACAATCTGTTCTTGAATAACACGACCAGTGTCATAATGCCTGCCTGGAAAGCACAAGGTTCAGAGTTCTAGTCAAGGTACCCCCTCCAAAAAAACACAGCCTACAAAATTTGAGGAAATATTTATGAACTACACTCTGACAAGAAACTATTGTGAATATCCAGGATATCTACACAACTCCAAAAGTTCAAGAGCAAAAACAATTAAAAATTCAATTTTAAAAATGAGCAACAGTCATAAAGATATTATTGTACACCAAAGAGAATAATGTATATCAAAACATTAAAAATAAGTGATGACAAGTTTGTCCAGCAGAGGAACCCATTGTACACTGTTGGTTGGATGTAAATTGAGTGCAGCTATTATAATAATCAATATGTAAATTTCTCCCAAATTAAAAATAGGACTATTTTATTTCGTTTCATTTTACTTTATTTTGAATAGCAAAAGCAAATAGCACAAGGGGCCAGCGGTATAGCTCAGTGGGCTAAACACTTGCTTAGTAAAGGGCAGGTGCCAGAGTTTGAACGCTGAAACTGCAAGCCTTGCCGGCCCTGCCCCATTCCGCATTGAGTGGGTGATTGAGTCCAGGAATGGAGGCGCACTCCTGTAATCCCAACATTAGTGAAGCAGAAAAGTGGAGGAACACTATGAGGTTCAGGAGCACAGTGAGACCCTGCACACACACACACACACACACACACACACACACACACACACACACACACACATACCAGCAGAATCAAAGTCAGAAAGAGGGTTACATACAATAGTACATATGGTATAGATTTTCAAAATCAGATCAGCCAATTGACAATGGCTGCTATATTATCTAGTTTATTGTTATATATATTGCTCAGATTAACAGATACTTATGCAAAATTGGAATATAATTGAAAAATAACATTTTATCTCAATAAACCTTAATTTTTTCCTTGTCTATTTACTTTTTAAAAAAATTACCTTAAAAACAATATAATAACAATTGATACATTAGATATTGTACACATTCATTTTTAATCTTTAAATTCAGTTTCTTTCCACTTTACTGATCTAATGTACCTCTCAAACTTTACTTATTTTTTCAGGTTCTTACACTAGAGAGACAATACAATATTTACCCATGTGGGTCTAATTTATTTCACTTATGCGTGTAGTCTCTAGTTGCATCCATTTATCTATGAAGCCCTGAAATTTGCCTTTCTATATAGTTGAGTAATACTCCATTGTATAAAAATATATATCTTTTTCATCCATCCCTCTGGTGATGGGCATTTTGGTTGTTTCCAAGATATGGCTATGACCAATTATTCTGGTGTAAATATGGGTGTACATACAACACTATGGTATGATATTTTCAGATCTTTTAAGAAAATATGAAAAAATAAGTAAAATAAAAAAAGAAATATGAGAAGGGAAGTGCTGGGTTGAAGGTGATTGCCAGTTCTAGTCTTTTTTTTTTTTTTTTTTTTTTTTTTTTTTTTTTTTTTTTTTGAGTAGTCTCCATACTGATTTCCATAGTGGTTTTACCAGTCTACATTCCCACCAGCCTTAGAGAAGGGTTCCTTTTCCCTGTAGCCTCTCAATCATTTCTCATTAGTTGATTTCTTTATGACAGCCAGTCTTTCTTGGGTGAGATGACATTTCAGTTTTTAGTTCACATTTCTCAAATGATGTGGAGCATTTTTTCATATGTTTATTTGCAAACTGTATGCATTCCTTTGGGAATTGTGTATTCATCTAAGCTGCCCATTTTTGGGTTGGATTCTTTAAATTTTGAGGGCATTTTTTAATGTTTTACCTATTGTAGACAGAAGACCTTTCTGTAATTTTTGGTTAAATTTTTCCCACTTTAAGCATTGTCTTTTCATTCCGTTGGTAATTTCTTTTGATATGAGGAAACTTCTCAATGAGATGAGGTCCAAGTTGATGATTCTTTGAAGTATTTCTCATGCAGTTTGATTTATTGTTCATAAACTCGTCTGTCTACCCCTATGTCTTCAACAATTGTACCTATTTTCTTTTCCAGTACATCTAAATGTTTGTTTAATGTTTAGATCTTTAAGCCATTTTGACTTTAGTTTAGGGCATGATGACAGACTCAGACATAGTTTTACTTTTCAGCATATGGGGAGTCCATTGATCCAGTATCATTTGTTAAAGAGACTGTCTTCCATTAAACACTTTTGGATCCTTTAAAAAAGAAAATATATCTAATTGTTTTTATAGATGTATCTTCATCTTCCAATCTGTTCCATTGATCCTTCAGTCTGCTTTTTGCCACTACTACATGGATTTAAATAATGTAGCTTTGTAGTATAATTTCAAGTCAGGCATGGTAATTCTTTCTTTTTGGCCTTCATTGCCAAGGATCACCTAGCTATGTTAGGTCTTTTCTAGTTCCAAATATATTTACAAATGTTTTCTCTACATCTGTGAGGAATATTGACACTACTTTGATCACCAGTGCATTACATCTGCATAACAATTTTAGAAGTATGGCCATTTAAAAAATGTTGGTTCTTTCTATCCAGGAAGAAGGACTATCTTTCCATTTTGTGAGATCTTTTTCAATCTCTATTTTTAGAGTAATTTTCGTTAAATAGATCTTCTACCTCCTTTGTCAGATTAATTCAAAAGTATTTCATCTTTGATGCTATTGTAAAGTGTGTTGTTTGTCTAATTTCCCTCTCACTGTGTTTGTTATCTGTATAGAGGAATACTATCGATTTTTGGGTGTTGGCTTTGTATCCTGCTATGCTTATTAATTTGTTTATTAAATCTTGGAGCTTCTTGGTGAAGTTTTTTGGGTCTTCAAGTAAAGTATCATATCATCTTCAAATAATAAATCCTACTTCTTCACCTAAAGTATACCTTTTATTTCTTTCTCTTATCTAATGGCTCAAGCTAATGATTCCAGAACTATATGGAATATGAATGTTGGTAGAAGGCATCCTTCTCATATCTGATTTGATAGTAAAATATTTCAGTTTTTCTCACTATAGAATTATGTTGATTATTGGTTTGTCATAGATGAGTTTTACAAGACTGGCATTTTGTCTTTGTTACTCTTCTATAATTGCTAGGATAAAAATCAGACACGCAAAATGAAGGAAGGAAAGGTTTATTTATCTCACAGTTACTGGAGGTTTCTGTCAATATTTGGTGGGCCCAAGTCTGAATGGGACAGCTCAGAGAGCATCCAGTTCATGGTGGCGGAACAGCAACAAATGGCAACATAGTCAACCATCAAACTGACAAACGAGGGCAACACAGTGCAAGAGAAACAACAGAAGGAGTCTATCTCTCTGTCTCTCTTATGTTATTTTCAGACTTTCTATCTCGAGCTATCTGACTGAGGCCCAGCAGTACTAAGGTCCATAATCGCAGCAGTAATAAAACACATAATCCCTCTGGATCATGAGTCAGTCTTAAACTCTAGAAGTCCCTGCCTCATGATTGCATGAGGCTTTGGGGAGACAACTAGACACAAACAATGATATTCCACTCCTGGATCCCCAAAGTCTCAGGCACATCCCTTTTTTCAAGAGATGTTTTAGTCCATCTCTAAGAGTTCCCAAAGTCCCAGTGGTTTCAGCATGGCTGAGAAGTCCAAGTCCCAAGTCACCTCCAAAGTCCAAGGCAAACTTTACAGGAAGACTGGCACATGGCAAAGGGCAGTAGTTCATGTTGGCATAACACAGCAAGACAGAAAGTGAAAAAGGGAAGAGTAACAACAACAATGGCTGCAGAGAGCAATTTGCCTACCTTAAACTGCATTCAGGCTCCCTGCCCCAGGCTGAGTGTGACACTCGCATCCTTAATCCCAGCAACACTGACACCATAATCTCAGTGGATCATGAGTTAATCACAAACTTGAGAAGTCCACCCCGTGACTGCACGAGGCTTTGGGGGGACAACTAGACACAAACCGTAACAGATTTAGACCATCTATTCCAACTTTCTGTAGGGCTTTGTCTCAGCTATTCTTCTCTTGTTGCTGGGACCAATACCACACCTAAAATGAATGAAGGAAAGGGTTATTTAGCTTACAGTTAGTGGAGGTATAGTCTATACCCTGCATGCTCCAAGGCAGAGTAGCACAGGGCAGAGAGCATCCTTTCATGACAGTGGCAAAGAGCAGGAGCACCAATGGGGAGAGTATCAGCAACAAATTGCAACAGAGGGAGTCTGTTTTTCTGTCTCTCTTAGGTTACATTCATGCTATCCACCTCAGGCTTCATATAGCACCCACACCCATAAGCCCAGCTTTACTGTGACCCATAATCCCAACCTTGAATCACCCATACTCCAAGTGGATCATGAGGTAATAACACAATCTAGAAATCCACTCCATGACTACATGAGGATTTATGGGGACACCTAAAGGCAAAGTATAACAGGTTTTGATCATTGGTAAGCGCTAGAAGTTTTACAAAGCCTTTTCTGTATCTATTGAAGTGATCATGTATTTTTTGGTTTTGGTTCTACTGATGTAGTATACATTTACAGATTTGCTTATGTTGAACCATCCTTGCATCTGTGAGATGAATGTGACTTGGTCTTACTGTATAATCTTCTTGATGATTTGCTGTATTAAATTTACTAGCTTTTCATTGAGGATTTTTGCATCTATATTCATGAAAGAAATTGGCCTGTAATATTCTTTTTGGTAAAATCTTTCTTCGGTTTTGCTATCAATATAATACTTTTCACCAGGAATGATTTTTGTGAGTACTGCCTCCTTTTCAATTTCGTGGAAGAGATTGAGGAGAACTGGAATTAAATCTTCTATAAATATCTTGTAGAGCCGGGCGTGGTGGCTCACACCTGTAATCCCAGCACTCCCGGGAGGCTGAAGCAGGAGGACTGGTGCGAGTTTGAGACCAGCCTGGGCTACAAAAGTGAGCTCAAGGCCAGCCTCAACTGCATAGCGAGACCCTGTCTCAAAAAGACAAAAAAAATGTCTTGTAGGATTCAGCTGTGAATTCATTGGGACCTGGACTTTTGTTTGTAAGCTTTTATTGTATTTTCAATTTTATTGTCTGATTTTGGGTTACTGAAAGCTTTTATATATTTGTGATTCAATTTAGGTAATTTGTACATATCTAGATATCTTTGCATTACTTCCATGTCCTTGATTCTATGAGAGCAAAGATTTTCAAAACATCTATTGATGATGTTTTGATTTTCCACAAAATCTGTAGTCATTTTTTTCTTTGTCATTACTTAATGCTTGGATGAGAGCTTTTTCTTTCCTTCTTTTGATGTTTAGCGAGGGATTTATCAATATTATTAGTAATCCCAACTCATAGGAGGCTGTAAACAGGTGGATCACTACACGTTTGATCTAGTAGTGAGACCCTGAAAACCCTGTAGAGCATTCCCTTAAAAAAATAAAGCTTCATTTTATTTTTGTGGATGGCTCAGCACCACCTGAAAGCAGGGCTTGTGTGATATGTGGTTCTGGGAATCCAACCACAGGACTGTTATTTAATTTTGATTTTTATGAGGTTTGTTTGTTGCTTCTGTCATTAATTTCTAGTTTTATTGTGATGTGTTCAAACAATAGGCATGGAATACTTTCTGTTTCTCATATATACTTAAGCATCTTCAACAGACTAATATGTGGTCTGTTTTAGATAACATATCAAGTGCAGCTAAAAAGAATCTATATTCAGAAATTGTTGAGTGGAACACTTTGTATGACCAGTAAGTCTATTTGTTCAAAGGTTTAGTTAAGTTATGCTACCTACCTCATTGCTATATTTTTTGTTTAATTCACTTATCTTGAGATAAGGGAGTACCGATATCCCCTATTAAGATTATAATATCGGATATTACATTTTTCATGTCCCTTGAAATTTTTCTCATATATTTGGGTGTTTCCATATCTGGTGCACACATATTTATGACTGTTAGCTCCTGCTGTTGAATTTTTCCCATAACCAGAATGTAGTGACCTCCTTTATCTCATATGGTCATTCTTGGCTTGAAGCTCAGATTGTCTGTGGACAGGATAGCTACTCAAGCTTTTTTCTAAGCTCCTGGAACATGCAGTATTGTTTTCCATCCTTTGACTTTCAGCATATAAATTTATTTATAGGTTAAGTGTGTTTCTTGTATATAGCATGTTGTTGAATTTTGCTTCCTAATCCACTCCAACAGTCTATTTCTTTCCTTGGTGAATTGAATCCACTTACATTGATGGTTATAATTGAAATGTATTGGCTTATATTTCTCATGTTATTTTCCTGCTATTGGTTCCCTGATTATCTACTGTATTTAGTTGTTTGCTCTGTTGCTGGGTTCTTTCTGTTC
The DNA here is from genome assembly GCA_004027025.1 of Myocastor coypus. Taxonomy (NCBI): domain Eukaryota; kingdom Metazoa; phylum Chordata; class Mammalia; order Rodentia; family Myocastoridae; genus Myocastor; species Myocastor coypus. Next base: position 5,787 of record PVJA010044790.1, on the reverse strand, counting down.
TCATTCTTGGAAGTGAGGCCATTGTGATCCCTTTCTAAAATGTCTTTTAGCACTCTTCGTAGGTTTGGTTTGGCTGTCATGAATTTCTTTGGTTGTTCATTGCCATGGAAGTATCTTACTTTTCCATTAAACTTGAAAGAGAGTTTTGCAGCTTATATCAGTCTGGATTGGAATTTACTTTCTTGTAGGACTTGGAATATTTTACTATATGTTCTTCTTGACTTTATGGCTTAGGAGGAGAAATGTTGTGTTAATTGATCATTTGTCCAGTAAGTATGATCTATCTCTTTTCTCTAGCAGCTTTTAAAATGCTGTTCTTGTGCTGAATTTTTGGGATCTTCATTATTATAAGTCTGAGTGTAGATTTAATTGGGCTAATATTGTTTGGAGTTCTTTTTTATCTTTATTTATTTGTTGATGACTGGCTCAGCCTCCCCTGGCGGTGGGGTTGGCACAGCATATGGTGCTGGGGATTGAACTGTGCTCCATGTGGTTGCCTAAGTAGACACTTTAGAATGCTGAGCTATCTCATTGTCCTTACTTGGAGTTCTATATGTCTTGGTGACTCGACTGTCAATTTGTTTCATCATATTTTGGAAGCATTTTGCTGTTACTTCTGCTCATATTCTTTTCTTTTTTTGTTTGTGTTGGTTCCTTCTCTTATTGGTGCCTGTTTCTCTTATGGTGTTCATGTTTGCATCTTTTTCCAGCTGCTCAAATATCATTATTTCCTCGATCTTTGTTGTTCCTTTTCTTGTCACCAGCTGCAACTCTGTCTTCATGGTCTCAAAGTCTATCTTCACATTCATTCAAATGATTTTTCCAACTTTTAATGGAGTTTTTAATTTCACACATATCTCTTTGAATGTGCCTTATGCATTATGTTTCTTTCCTGCATTGCTCATTTGGGGATGCTGTCATTTTTTCTAATTTCTATTTTCTTGATCAGTGTGTCCTTTAAGAACAATAAGTAGTATTTTCATTACAGTTATCATTTCTTCTTTTTTTTAACCTGGGATATAAGTTCTGATACGATTTATTCCATAGCCTTCTGCAATTGTTTCTTTACTTTAGTTGTGATTATTTCCAAGATTTCAGGCTTGTGACTCTTGCTTTCTTCTATGCTGATGCCTGCTGTGTTTCTGGGTGGGCACTGGGACTGAGATTGCCTTTTCCTCCTTTTTGTCATTTTATATTTCAGAGAGAACACTCTATTTTAATTCCTATGACTCTTTTCCATGAAAGTTTGATAGTAGATGGCTACATCACTGCAATCAGAACCTCCCTATAAGGGATCTGCTCTTGAGGTATCTCTCCTTTGTCAGAGATTCTTGTTTTGTGTGTGTTCCAAGACTTTACCTTCTCTACTGATTGACAGAAAGGTATTACTCTCCACTTGGCACTGTCCTCTGTCTTTCTATGGGGCTTCAGTGAGGTTATTTCCTAAGTTCTTCCTGATATTACTAACCAAGGGATACCATGTGGTTTAGGCGGATATAGTATCCATCTGCTAGCAGTACAATTAGCAACACTGATAGCAGCTAGTGAAATTTAGAATTTGACAAACTTTTGTAACTAACAAGTTTGTACTTTATGCCATAAGAACAAACATTATAGCTATATGACAAGTCAGACCATATATTGGAAGTTTGTATTTAAATTAGTTGTCCTTAGTTCTTCTGGGCATCTCCTCTTCATGTACCTGGAATCTTCCAGGCAGACTAGGTCATTCAAGTTTCCACCTGCCACCTCTGTGCTGTGAGGATCCTCCCTTAGTTCTGAGCCTTAGCCTGGTCCCCACTGGGTAGAGCCATAAGCCTCAGGTCTCCGGATTTATTCTAGCAAATTTTAGCTTGGGGCTGGTGTGTGAGTGGCTGCTATGCTCAGCTCATTCCAGCTTTGTTGTGCTGAAATGGAATAGCGGGGCCTGGCTTTTGTGCCTGATGGCTACTTCTGGCTGTACCCCGTCAAAGTGGACCAGGTGGCACCTTCCAAAATCAGCCAGATGACTCAAAATGACACCAAAAATCCAGCTCTAGGTAATAACATAAACCAGATCGGCATAACAAGGAGATATAATTACTCCATTTTTATTGTAATGCTGTTCAAATTGGTTAAACAATGCAAACAATTTGAGTTCCCATCCACCATTTTACTGTAAAGAAATATGGATGATACACATAATAGAATATGATACAGTCATAAAAATACAAAATGTTATCATGATAACATGAATGCAAATGGGAATATAGTAAGTGACTTATTCCTGGCACAGAAAGATAAGGAATCAAGAATCTTAGTGAGGAGCTGTAAAAAGTTGAGATCACAGAAGTGGTAAGTATAATGATGTTCATCAAAATTTGGGGATGATGTGAGGGACAGAGAGGTGCAAAGAGGCTGAACAAACGGGTCACAATTTTCAGTTAGACCAGAGCAAGAAGACAAGGAATCCTTGTATATTTTATTTTATTTTATTTTATTTTATTTTATTTTATTTTATTTTATTTTATTTTATTTTATTTTATTTTGAGACGGGGTCTCGCTATGCAGTTCAGGCTGGCCTTGAACTCACTTTTGTAGCCCAGGCTGATCTCGAACTCACAGCGATCCTCCAGCCCCAGCCTCCCTAGTACTGGGATTACAAGCGTGCGCCACCACGCCCGGCACCTTGTATATTTTATAACTAGTGTTAATATAGATAGCATAATGTAGTCTGGACATTTCAAAAAACTAGGAAAAATAATTTTAATGTTACACCATTAAGAAATGACATTCATAAATAGTATAAATATAAATAACCCGATTTAAGCATTACAAAATTGGACCTGTATTGCAGCACCACGTTGTCTCATTAATATGTAACTTTATTTATATGTAACAAAATAAATTCAACTTGCAAGATAATATATGTGAAAAAATCAGACTCACATGGGGAAACATTGTATTGTCCGTATAGTATAAGAAACTGAAAGAGTAAGTAAAATAAAATCCAAAAGGTACAATGGATATTATGCAATGAGAAGAATCTTCTGAAAAGGAAAGGAGAAAAGAAAGTGGGGTGTACATATATATATACGTATATATATATGTATATGTATATATATGTATATGAGCTAAGACAATCATCCAAATAATTTTTATTAGTTCATTGAAAGGAACATTATGATTTGTATTCTTTCATCAAATTTGCATGCATCTGTCTGATATTCTAAGCAACTACTTTTAAATTAGTAATATGTAATATAATAATCACTGTTGATTTCTTGTCATACTGCAGTTTTTTCAAAGTTTACAGCATTTTCATTGATTATTCTCTTTAAAATAAAAATTATAAGTTAAATTTTAAAATAAAACTAAGTTATTCTTTATCATGAAGATTCTGTGATGGTTACAATATTGAGCCTGTTGCAAACAAGAAGTAAACTATGTCACTACACACATGCTAAAAGGAGGATAGGTGCAGCTTACTTTAAAATGTTGTCGAGAAATGAAAGTTAATATTTGTTAATAAAAAAATAAATGAATGACTGTGTAATAAAAAGATAACTTTTCCTACCTTTCTTTACCTTCCTTATTGTTTTTTATTACACTTGCTATAGACTGCCATACAGTGCAGGTATGTATATTTCTGTCTTGCCACTAGTTTCTGGGTAATTGTAGGGCTTAGCCATTTATTTTATTTATCTCTTGTTTCCTATAATGCACATAGTGGATCTTCAATTTGCTGAGTTGTGATATGTCAAACACTGTAATAACCACTTTCCATAAATCATTGTTTTAATCTTTGAGTGTTCAAAGAATAATTATGAAAACTGGTGAATCCAGAGAGATTCACAATGAATTATTATGATAAATGTAAACAAAGGAGCAAGCACATATTCTGAACAATTTTTACAACCACTATCAAATTCAAGGGAATGTTTTGGATACTAATATATCCACAAGATCTTTCAGAATTTATTATCTCATCACGTTCTGTGTTGGGCTACTGGGGAGTATACCTCAGGGCCTTTGTGCTGAGGTGCAATCTTATATTTCCAGGCTTTTTAAAATTTATCTTTAGTAGGGCCAGCCTGATAGATCAGTGGACTAAAAGACCTGCTTAGGCACAGCACAGTGGCTGGTTTTGATTCCCAGTATGTTGTGCTGGACCCAGCCCTGGGATGCGCTGAAATAGCCATTGAGACTGGGAATGGTGGCACCTGCCTATAATGCTAGCACTTGTGAGGCTATAATCAGCAGAATCATTATAAATCCTGTCTACACAGGGAGACCCTGAATATCCTGTAGAACTTGACCTAAATACATACAGACAAAAATACAATACAATGCAAAACAATACAACATGATACAATAAAATAAAATACAATTTATTTTGAGAGAGTATCTTACTAAGTCACAAAATTAATCAGGCTAGACTTTAACTTATAACCCCATTTTAGCTGGACACATTGTGTTAAGGCAAAACATATTCTAATTTATGTTGTATTTCTTGGTGAACTTAGACAAATCCTCCCCTCACATTTTATCTCTGTGTCTTATTAAACTGTAGAAATAATCGGTATATCATTCTTAAAAGAAATCAGATAATGCATAGCCAAATTAGAGACTTGCTTGGAACAATCCACTATTCTTGAGTATGACTATTATATGATGTTTAGTTACTCTTCTCTTGTTGCTGGGACAAATACCCAACACACAAGCTTAGGGAAGGGAAGGTTTACTTAGCTCACAGATTCATAACTTAAAGCAGCCTGAATTACATAGCAAGACCTCGAAACTATGCCGCTGTGTCCAGGATGATTTGTTCCAGACCTCCAAGAAACAGCCGTCTAGGGTGGGGGGACCTGCGACAGCAAGTGCTGTCAGTTTAACAGTTCTTACCTCTCTTTGCCTCTCGAACCCCACCCTGGTCTTTTGGCCCTGCCCCTTGAGCTGCACACTTGACAGCCCTGAATTACATGAGACTTTGCAGGGACAACTAGATACAAGCTATATCGTGTTTGTATGAGACTTGAGACCTGAGCACCAAAGTCTCATGTACATGAGACTTCTGAAGAAGATATTTTAGTCTATCTTTAAAAGTTGCCAAAGTTCTAACAGTTTAAGCATTACTGAAAAGTCCAAGTCCTAAGTTTCCTATAAGATTCAAAGCAAACTCACAACTGTGAGCCACTGTACAAATGAGAAATTAAATACATTGAACATTCAAAGGCAGAAGATAAGCATTGCCATTCCAAAAGATATACACAGGAAGATATACACCATTGGAGCCAAAACAAGTCCAAAATCCAGCAGGGCAAACATTAAGTCCTAAAGTTCCATGTGGTATATCGGAAGCAATCTGTGGCAAATTGTGAGCTCTGTGTGGCTCCACACTTAGGGCAATTCTGGTGGTTGTAGCTACCATGGATTCTCTCTTAGGCTGGCTTTGCTCCCTCTTTGCGGTTTTCCTTAGATGATCCACATTCTTAGCTTTTCCAAACTTCTAGAGTTTCCTCTGAGTAGGCTTCTCACTCACAGCTTCATACACTACCCTCCCCAGGGCACATGGCCTGGTGTCCCAGGCTTTCTTTTGAAATCGAGGTGGAATACTCCTTAACCACAGTACACCTGCATTCTGCATGCACCTAAAACCAGTACCGTGTGGATGGATGCCAAGGTCTGCTGCAAGCTAGAGCAGGAGCCAGGCTTCCTGCTCTTTTAGCTGTCAGGGTTGAGTGCCTGGATTTCTCAGTACTCTGACCCTGATTCTTTTTTATTCTTTTTTTTTTTTTTTGCTTTTTG
>PVJA010044789.1:0-15972 GCA_004027025.1 Myocastor coypus | reverse complement strand
AAAAAAAAAAAAAAAAAAAAAAAAAAAAAAAAAAAAAAAAAAAAAAAAAAAAAAAAAAAAAAAAAAAAAAAAAAAAAAAAAAAAAAAAAAAAAAAAAGATTCAGAAAGGCAAAACTATTCAGAAACAATAAGTCTGATAGAGAATGAAATATCTGGATTTGGAAAAAAAAAGGAGAGGCTCATTGTGGAATCCTACAGCCTATCCATCAAGGCAGCTACTATTACCTTCAAAGATTTTCTGAGTCCTTGTACTCAGAACTTTCAAATCTTTAAAGGCTATGTCCTATTGACAGAGCCTGAGTTGACTAAATGTCTTCAAAAGGATGCTTCAAAGATTTTTATAAACAATGACTAAAGCTGAATTATGGTACAATATTAGTTGATGAACACAAGACTTCAATTTGAATTATTCTCATCAGCTGGACACAGACAGTGGTTAAAAACAATAACCCATGACTAAATGCATGCTAGCTGCTGGGCAGAACTGGAATCTGGCATGGCAGCAATAAAAAAAAAAAAAAATTGTTTTAATTAGAAAATGGAAAGGAACTTCTTTTTCAAGACCACAGAATAAAGGAAAAAATGGGAATAGCATAGCTCAGTCAAGATTTTCAAAGGACAATAAATTTCTAAAAGAAGGGCTTCTTCACGCAGAGGAAATCTGGGATCGACTACCCATGCCTAGGCGCCTCCTGTGTTTCCCGCTGCAATGAAGCTGGACACAGTGCTCTGCGACAGGCAGAATCACCAATACCGCTCCACAAGGCAAGCCAGCCAATAAACGACAGCACGGCGGAATGTGTTCTTTGAGAGCTTGAAGAAAATGTTAAAAAGCTATGCTACCTTTCATTTTTCAGAGGAGAAAATTGAGACTTGCTTTAAAGAGTGCTCCGAATAGAAGGCGAAATTTAAAGACAAAACAAGCCAAGGGAAAAGATGGGCATGGGTTTATTTCTTCAGTTCTGCATTTACTCTGAAAATGTCCCACCCGCCCTACTAAGCAGGGCAGACCTTCACGTACGTGGTTACTTCTGTCCACGGTCAGCAGAGCTGGCCTAGGCTGGGTGAAATAGCTGTTGAGGGTGAGGAAGGGAAGTTGAAGTAATTTAAATCTGCTGATTACTCTCACATGGAGAAGGCATCAGTCTTCTGTTGCGATCCCATGCCGGGCCTGCAATATGTGTCGTGAGATGTATGGAAGTATACACTTGCGGCTTACTACATCAAAGTAGGGAACATGTATTCACAGAGAAACAATGTCACGAACACTTAGAGAAAGGTCTAGAAAGAAGAGAAAAGCAGAAGGTTCCTCTCTGTTCCTTCATGTGACCGAGCATCCATCCCACTCAGGGCGCTGAGTCACTCCGTTCTCTTTCCAAAACATTCCTTTTTTTTAATTGCAGGGAACAACTTTTGGTTGTCTACCACCAAAATAACGTTTTCTTATGTCACCAAAACTAAAGCTAAGACCTGCACATCCTTCATCTCTTTCTTTCATTAAAGGCTGAACACTATAACATCTATGAAGCATGGTTAGGGAACAAATACTATAGCAGACTACCTGAACCCATCAATATCTACCACTACACATAAGGACATATCTTCCTTGGTTAGACTTGACAGTTAATTTACCCCTTTCTCATGAAAAAAGGAATATTTCCTTGGAATAGGCATAAGTTAAGCTCTGTCAGAGGACCCAAGATGAAGTCAGTCAAAGGCTGCTCTCCTGAGCTATTGTATTAGAGAAAAGATGATACAACACACAAAAAAAGAACCACTTATGTGGGCCACTGATGTGCTAGGTATTGAGCTACAGACTTATTTCATGCCCACAAAGTGCACTGTGAAAAGTCTATTCTCAGCCATCTTCAGTGAGTATCATAACTCAGATACACTCAGATGGATGTGAACACTTACATACTGTGGGTGGAGGATAGATTTCAAATCCGCAAGTCTAAGGTCAACCAGATAGCTCAGCAGATTAAAGCACCTGCTTAGGTAGATGCAGGGACTGGGGTTCAACCCCCAACATGCCATGCCCGGCTCTGCCCCCAGGACATGCTGAGACAACAACCGTGACTGGGCGTGATGGTGCATGACTATAATTCCAGTGCTAGGAAAGTTGAAAACAGGAGAATCACTATGTGTCCAGTATGTGTAGTGAGACCTTATAGGCCCTGTACTAATTACATTTCTTAAAAAAAATCTAAGAGTCTATAATTAACTTTCTATTTGCTTTCCATTCTTTGTCACTGTGGCTATGTGGAGCATAAAAAAGGCCCTTATCAGACAGGGAGAACCTGTTATTGTGCTCATTCTGTCCCCAAAGCATTGTTTCTGATACACTACAGCGGAGCAGTAATCAATTAATTTTATGGATATAAAAATCTGACAGTGATGCTTAAACATGTATGCCCAGCATTAAACTAGGTACCTGCTCTGTACCATCTTGATGTTCCAGAATCAAAAGAACCAGATACACAGCTTCAGCCAGACAGGTGGGGAATACGTTGAATGCATCCACTATGGCTGAGACCTACAATGTCCTCTGGAGAGCCTCATTTGTTCATGGGCACGGGTTTGGGGATGTGAAGGGATCACAGAGACTGCATAGCCAGCTTTGTTGTTAGGAGGTGGGCATAGGTAGGATGGGACCTGGGAGGGCCTGTCTCCCTCCTGGCTCTTCCCTTCTCTCTCTGATGCTTGGCTACTATCTCCCGAGTGCCAGATAGATCCTCCCTCTGCCTAGACGCCAGGTATCCACTAACATGGGCCCAAACAGATCTCTCTTTCATTGAACTGTGGGCAGTGGATGTCATGTCTCAAAGATGGGAAAGGAGCTAAGACAAGACCTACTGTTGAACAGGGTCAAGATCTCATGACCGGGCCTGGGGATATAGCTCAGTGGCTCAAGTCCCTGCCTGGCAAGGGCAGGGTCCTGCATTCAATCTAATGACATAGTTAGTAGCAATTACAGGTAACAGCAATGCATCACGCAGTAGAAAACCACTGACAATAAATGTGAAGTGTGCTCACTATATGCAGGTAGCAGGTAGGTGAGATATAACACTTATTAATCACCTTCACTGAGCCATCCTACCATGCATACATACTTAAGAACACTGTGTGCACCATAAATATGTACAGCTTTTATTTGTGGATTCAAAAATTATCAGAGGAAGAATTATTGTTGCTATCTTAAAATATTAAGATATTGAGGTGTGTTAAAGTTAACTTAATTAGCCATACATAGGAAGGTCTGCCACGGATTGGTATGAAGCCAGCTATATGAGCAATTCATGCTATGCAAATATCTCAACCAGAGTAATTCTCCTAAGCTCACTCAGTTTCAAAGAAACACAATACAGGGCCTTAGCCACTATGTGTGATGATGTTCTTCAAATTTACAAATGTATTTTGGAGGAAGCTGCTGTATTTCTTCTACTGATGTCTCAGGAGCACCAAAGCCTTAGCTTGAAATTTACAACCTTCTAGTACATTCTTACTCATAGAAGTGGAGTAGAAGAGTTGATATTAGAACATGAAAAGGGTAAAGCGCATTCAGAAAGGTTGGATAATACAGTTGGATATGAAGATTATGTTCTAGTGTTCTATAGTATAATTGGGTGAATATACTTAACAATAATTCATTATAAATTTCAAGCTAGGCTTGGTGGCACAAGCTTATAATCCCAGCACTTGGGAGGCTGAGGCAAGAAGACTGTCAGCCTGGGCTAGATAGTGAGTTTAAGCCCAGCCTAGACAACACAATAAGAGCCTGTCTCAAAAAACAACAAACCAAAAATGTAAACCAAACAACACATTTCAAAATTATCTCTCACAAAGAAATAACAAATGTTTGAAATGGTGCATATGCTATCACTGATTGTGTGCATATATATATATATATATATATATATATATATATATATATGTTAAAATATCATACTTTGCCCAGGAATATATACAGTTATTATCTGTCAATTATCTTGAAATACTGAAGACTGCCCTTAGAAATTTCTTACATCTGTTCCTAATTCTGCACATGCATGGCAAGTGACTCAGAGCGAAGCACACAGGGGAGACCCACCTTTGTTGGCACAGGCCATCCACTTGAGATTGTCAGCAAAAGCAGCCTCTCGTCCAATGAGGTATGTGAAGATGCGAACCTGAAAGAAGACGAACACATGGATGAGTGGCCTTCACGTCTTGCCATCTTGCACAAATCACACGCATGTCTCACACACATGTGGTTCACCTCTTTAATGCTCCATGCTTCCCGTCTGCAGGAACATATTTAAGACATATGAAGTATAGTCAGCTAGAAATATATTCGGAATGGGGCCTTTGATCTCGCAAGCCATATGGCGCCGGTGGTAGTTGTTTTTCGGTGTGCAGCTCACGACAGAGGCAGATGACTTGATGTGGGAACAGCACGACCTTGGGTTTGCTCCACAGATGGACAAGGACCATCCAGGTCTGGACTGAATCCCCAGCCATTTCCCTCTTCTCCACAAGAAACTCAGAATGTGCTCTTGTAGGAATAAAATCGCCACTGCAAGAAACTCAGCATTTCCACCGAATGGGACACACAGGCTGTAAGTGCTCTCTTACCATCTTCAGTGTCTGGCATGATTTTTGAAGGTAATTAGCTAAGATAAGAGACACAGACTGTGGTGAGGAGACTGATGGGGACTTGCTCTCGTCCTCCTAAGCTTTTGGTTCCCAGTGCACTGAGAACACATTTAAAGTCCTGGGAGAGTCATTTTCCATGCTTTCTCAACTCTTCCATGAAGGTAGAGCTATGTAAGAGAAAGCACTACCCATCCCCCAAGGAGCATCTGGTGACTCAGTGGAGGAAAAGAAAAGAACGAAAAGTATAAAAACCCTTTTGTGGAAGCTGTAGTGATGTGTGGGTGAATACTATACCATAGGAGCAATTGTTTCCACTAGGCTAAGTGTGGCTGTTTGGTGGCCTCCTTGTGAAGAAGCTGGATGAGAACGTGGCAGGAAAGGAAGGACACTGAGGGTGCGGCACCAAAGGCCTTGCTATCTGATGGGCCCTCGGCTCAACCACCGTGGAGGCTCCGCACAGCCACTGCTGCTTCAGGGTGGGTTGTAACCAGTACCTCACAGAGTTAGCCTGAGAGCCTGATCTCCTTGGAGAACGAAGGGGCTGCATCTCCTTGACCCCACTGGGTCCCCATGAAACTAATGCTTGGAACCTTACAACACAATACAATGAGGAGATATGACAATGTAAAGCTGGCAATAAAAATGAGTATTTTGTTTAGTTACAAAGATCCTCTAAGCTAAGCATGAAGACATGGAGGCCAACTTTTGGTAATGACTTGCTTCTAACTAAACAGATGGTTACATGGACACTGTCATGATGAAACTTCAGTCTGGTTTCACCTGTGACTGGTACAGAAGTCACCTCATTCACGCCACTCCTACAACAGGGCTTGCTAGTTCGACAGATAGGCCATGCCTTCACCCTACAAGCTCTTTTCTCCTAGAGTCACACTGAGGAGCAAGGATATGATTTTTTTTTTTAATGGGAGATTCTGGGGGCCAGAGAGATTGCTCTATGGCACAAGTGCCTGCCGAGCAAGTGCAAGGTCATGAGTTTGAACCCTGGTCCTGCAATCAATTAATCAATCAATCAATCAATCAATCAATAACAAAGTGGGAGATTCTAGCCTTTCTTGGAAGAAACAGCAGGCAAAGATCCAGCCTTATGCTGACAAACATGGCTATCTATTCCGCAACGTAGGAGTTTTCCATAATCACTTTATCTGCTCTGCATTGAGCTGAATAGCTTTAAGCAAAACAGAGACTAACTTCTTATAAATTTTTTTTTTCCTGGTACCAGGGATCAAACTCAGGACCTTGTGCTTGCCAGACAAGTAGTTATTCCACTGAGTGGAATAACTTAAGTAAAATGTTTTACTTAGTTTCATCAAGGTCTAACCTCATGAGGGAGGTCTTCCGAGAAGTTAGAATAGCAGTAAGATCGCCCCTCAACCTCCTAGAGATGCTGTCTCTGCCAACACAGACAATCCCAACGAGTGCCAAGACCCAGAGCTACCACCCACGGGAGCCAGGAATGAAGTCCAGTCTCTAGAAATCAGGCCCTTATTTTTGCACAAAGCCTCGTCTTTAATTTCATATTTAAACTCTTTGAATGGAAAATGGCACGCTCATAAAAACATGTGCCTCTCCACTAGCTGCTGGCCAAGAAAGCAAACAGAAGACATAGCTATTAGGAATGAAGCAGTGAGACTATTTCTGGAGATGGAGCAGCCCGTTTGGTTGTGAGTAAAGCTACCTGTGCATGGCAGCCTCTGATGCTGTCCAGATGAAGCAGCTCAGTAGAAACCAAGTTCTGCCCTGGAGACACTGTTATAAAAAAGCCCCAAACAATGCTTTGTATCACTGGCCAAACTTCCACAATTCCCAATTTGGATGATGGCAGCCTCCTTGGAAAAACAGTAAGTCTGTACCAAATTTCAGATCAGGCTAGATTGTTCAAGAATAACTGTTCCAATCGTCACAATAATGCAAAACAGCACTATGATTCCTGGCATTGGAACCATGATGGTTCTCCAATCAGTATCATCCTATGGGTCAGTTATCATATGAATATATTAACAGGCATGTTATTTATTTGTTGATTTGTATTATTTTAATTTATTGCTTATGAAAAACAATCAAAATTATGGTCAGTATTTCCATTTACGTGCACGCTTTGGATCCTAGTCAACTGACCTCCTGTTCTGAGAAAAAAAAAAAAAAACACAACTTAGGATTGACTTATTGTATCTTTACCTATAAAATAAACATAATCAGACAGTTCTGAGTGTATGCCCTGCATTCTTCACACTGATGCCTCTCAATGGATCACACAGGGATTTTATTGCAAAGTATAAGATTCTTTAGAGGACAACTGAACAATTTCTATAGCATTTTATTATTTGTGATTGTTTTTGACCCTGTAATTCTACCTCTGGGACCTTGCATTCGAGATTACAAATGTAATCCCTCTGGGGACAAACAGGTAACAGAGACGACATGAAGGAGTAAGGACGCGGAAAGAAGCGTACTCGTCCGGGAAGCCCAGTGATTCCTGTTTGGACCCTTTTCCGAATACACAATGGTGAAAGTACAGTGGTGACATTCACTTACATTACTGGTCATGGCCACAAGTTATGATTCTCTATAGGGAATTGGCTAACACTTCATGATAGATGCGTGTGTGACACCATGCCACTCTACACTCATCCACTGTACATTGGTAAGAGGACAAAAGCCAGTTGAAGGATGCTCGGTGGCATGGAGTCTTTTTTTTTTTTTTTTTTCTTCGTATCACAGGGGGCTCACACTTTGACTTCATAAACTTTCATATCCCTTGACTAATTTGACCAAAAAAAGTGAGTAGTGCATTAATAATGAAAGCGTTTCTCAAATGAAATGAAAATGATGACACTGCGATTTCCTAAACAATTCTGAAGGACATAGGCAGAACATACAGAGGGCAAAACCAAACAGCAAATTTTTATGACCGACAGAGTCACGGCTCTTCATTTACTTCATTAACAGATGCTAGAGCCCGACGGGTCTCATTTCCAACAGCAGGAGGTTTCGTGCTTGTGAGGCACCACCAAAGCAACTTTCGCTGGTCTGCCTTGATTTTGAGTACTTTTCTGTTGTGGCAAAGAATCCCATGCAGCAGGGCATAGTGGTGCACGATTGTAACCCCAGCCATTGGGAGGCTGAGGCAGGGGGATCAGTGCAAGTTCGAGACCAGCCTGGGTTATAAAAGTGACCTCAAGGCCAGCCTGAACTGCATAATGAAACCCTGTCTCAAAGAGAAACCGTGCAGAGCCAGATTCGGCGGAGCCCTGACTGCCACATGTGCAGTCATGGCCGTGTCGTGGGACAAGGCACAGCGCAGTGCAGGCCTGAACCATCATCAGAGACACCAAGCACCCAGAGAGTCAGGCCTTTCGTGTGTCCTTTCCTCAGCTACAGAGATGCCACTGGTACTAATGCAGCTTGGAGACAGGGATAAGAAGCAGTCTGCCACCACCTCTTAGTTAATTTTTATCTCCCACTTAATGTTGGATGGATTTTCAGTGCTCTACAAACCCAATTAAGCTTAATAAAAGTCCAGTGTAGTCTTGCAAAGTTCAAAGACATTTGCTTTAATCTACTTAGGATAAAATTTCCCAAAAGAAACAAAAACACAATTCAGTTTTACCCTCAAACAGATTATGCTTCTTGCTAAAGTAGCTGCAGTAGTCATGCAGAAACCTAAAGGGGTACACCTCCTGTGAACTGTTAGTGAGGCGAAGATGGAATGACAGTGTAAGCTAATGAATCTGGTTCTTTGGTAGCTAATTACTGTAGAAGAGAGAAGTGGCTGTGGATGTAATTATAATGCGGCTACTTCATAGCCAGAAATGGCTACTCGCACCAGCAAGGCTGCCTTAAGGACAAGAGGGACATCCGTGACAGGGAGGAGCCACTAACTGATTGACGGACAATGAAGAGCACCAATGAGAGGAGAGAAATTTATTATTTGTCTGTCACCTACTACTTCTGAATGCCAGCTACACACCAGGGACCATTCCATGAGGACACACTAAACTGTCCTCAGAGTTTACATTTTCTTGGGGGTGAAACAGAAATGAGTGACAAGTTTATAGGTAACATTTACTGGATGAGAGGTATCCGCAGAAAACAAAGCAGGTTAAGGTGATGAAGGATGAGTCTTCTCCCCTAGAGTGAGAGGAAGAAAAGTCCTGCCTAAGAAGTTGACTTCTGATCAGACTTCTGGCCGACATAGGGGTGAAGGATGGGACAGGCCATATGGCTTCCGAGGGAAGAAGGGTCCAGGTAAAGGAAGCAAGGTCACTAGAATAAGGATGCTTAAATAACACTGAAGAACACAGAGAGGATGGAGTAAAGCCATGGAAGTGATTGCCAGGGGTGAACTCAGACAGAGAATGGACACCAGAGCTCATGGATTCTGCAGGCTACTGTTAGAGCACGGGGTGTTTTCCACCAAGAGCCATAGAAGACATGTATAAAGCCAGACTTGGGCAGACATGTAACATAAAAGGGTCATTCTGTGGCAGTCTGGACATGCTCCATGGGCTGCTGATCCCCTGGCTGCTGACTGATGTCCTTAAATTGCTGAGTGTCCCATCCAATAATAACTAAATCTGAACCTCTGCCGGCAGGACCCAATTTTTAATCTCCCTGTAAAGGTTTTCATGCACACCCAAGTTTCAGATGCACATCCACAGAGAGATAGATTTGAAACGAAGACACCACAGGGGATGGGGGTCATTGCAGTACCCCAGGTGAGCGATGACAGTGGCTAAAAATGAGAGCTCTGACTTTATGGGGCATCAGAATCTCCAGGGACCTTAGAGCACCTGTTAAACATGGAGTTCTGGTCCCACTTCAGAGGTTCACATCATTCAACTCAGCCACCTGCTATTTATTTTTGAGATTACTGTAGTAGGTCTGATGCGTGTAATAGGTCTGATGCCAATATTTAAGCCCAATATTGAAAAAAAAATGTCTACATTAGAGGACACCTGAACAGAGAGAAGAGAAACTGGGGGTTAAAAACCCACTGGAGAAAGCTGCTTCTATAGGCTGCTAAGTACTGAGGCTTACACTGAAGAAACTGATAGTCTAGGGAAGGAAAAATAGCAAATAGCCAATCTAGATTATGAGGACAGCTTTGAAGATTCTCGTGTCAATCTAAGAAGGTGGGAACTTCAGATATCCACCACATCAAATAAGTAGGATATGCTATCTTATCCTCTCTTTCTCAAAGAGAGGGCAGACCTGTACCTCTGCAGCTGCTAAGCTGGGGCTTCACATATGAAGTGGTTCCTTGGCTTCCTCTCAGGATGGGAGAAATGACTGGGGACAGAGGAAATGTGTGATATATGCCATGCTGGTCCTGGAACCAAGTGTAATGGGGCATGCCTATAATCCCAGCATTAGGAAGGCTGAGACAGGAGGATCACTATGAGTCCAAACTGCATAGTGAGACTCTATATTAATATATATATATATATGCACATATATGTAATTTTAAAGAGAAAAAAGAAGGGATTCTTTAAGAATTAAATTTAATTGCATATCAATTATTTCTACTTTTTAAGGTATGCCATTTATATGCATTGGATGCGTAAATGAAATTTGCTCCACAAATAGCTCAATAGCTATGGGTGGTCACGGTCACAGGTTCTAACTTTTAATGCAGTAAATGGCAATGTCCACATTACATATGCAAAATCATCTTCACATTTTCTCGTATCTCTCTATATCCAACTCAGTTATTCTCCAAAACACCTCTAGGATTTCTCAGAATGATGAGTGACTTCTGCTTCAGAAAGAGAGCTTCTGAAGTCCTTATGGCCTAAAGCTAATTTGACGCTATGGAACCCTTTTTAATCCGTATCTTCACAAAAATATTCCTAACAACCTTGTACTGTTCTTTGTTCTTTCTGTCATTTTTGGTACAAGAAAATATTTCTCAATGAAATCTTTAATTTCTAAGCAAAAGTTAAGGGCTAGACCCTGATTATTCACAAAACGCTTCATAAATCAATGCCAATAGGAATCTTCATGAAGATTCTAGGAGCAGATACGGACTCCAAGAAGTTGACTCCACAGGAAACAGTTTTACTGAGCGGGCTGCTTTAATCTAGACTCCGTCATGCTCCTAATAAAAGAAGAAACATCCTTATTCAGAAGGGTAAGAGAGGCAAGTAAAGTAACACTGCCCTGAGCAGCAATAAAATGGGATAAATTGAATTAGATTACAAAAGTAATAAAATCCTACCCAATGAATATCATAGATCATTATGAATAATGGACTGTCACTTTGGGAATGCTCTAAGAATCTATGTAATCTCTTTCCTTCCAAGCACAAATGCCTGATACTTCATGTGTGGTATTGAAATTATCCCAGTTCCAGAAATGAATGCCATTTTTAATTTTCTGGCCCTGGGGTTGGCAGAGGAAAGTTCACTTTTACATGGCAGGTTGCGTCAAGCAGAAAGGGATAAGTGTCTCTTGGCAACCCAAGCCCATGATCTGGGGTAGGCCTGACAGAACAATGGAGATTGCATACTACTTAATGGAGCAGTAAAAGTCAAGCTACAAACACCCTCAGTGGTGAGTGATTAAATTGATTATACCACCCAGAGCTGCTGGCTTCATGCAGAAGGCAGAGCCAGCGCATAAACTATGATTTTTAATTTTATGTGTTTTTCATGTTCTCATGTTCCTGTCTTGCTGAGCTTGGAGCGACCATCTCTGAGAATTAGTTAGCTCATTCTTGGAGATGGTAAACTGCCTGGCCTTGAGTGCATCTTAGATATGCAAAACTCAACCAGTTCATGGCCCAGCCCTCAACAAGTGGCATCTGACCTCATCATTCTAAAGCCAAGTATCAGGTAACTCCCACAGGGCACCCTTCTTATTTCTGTTTCTGGTGACATTATCCAGACTGTCTAACTCTAATCTGCTTTCTAAGCTTCACCCTTCTTTTCTTTAGAAACAATAAGAAAGGCTCCACCCCTCTCCTATGTTTTCCTGCATGGCCTTTCTTGGTATGGCATGTCTTCTATCTCTTGAAATTTAGGAAGCTGACAATAAATTTCTTCCTTTGTGACATTGCTGCGTCTGTGCATTTGAGTGCCTTATGTTCCCTGGTAAAACAACTTCTAAGCACCCTTGAAACAAGCAGAAATCAGGAGACCAGGGACCCAGGTGGATCCTACATGACACTTACAGGTTGGGAATCATAAGGGAAGCATTTATCCCTCTGAGGTGTAGCCTTAACTAAACTTTGGATCAGCCCCTACCCTGGTACCCCACCCTTACCCTGCACCTCCACCTCAGTGATGGGCCGCAAGTGAGAGAATAAGGGATGAAAGGACCAATCAGGTACAGAGAATCCAAGTAAGCTAAAGGGCTTCCCACTCTTCACTGCAGCAAAATCCACAGAAAGAATCTATCCACAGACTCCTCTTCCACTGTGCTCAAGGTATGGTTAAAGAAAAAATGGACTCTAATTGAACAAAAAGGGAATTTTCTTTTTTAACTTCCTTATTTTAAAGAGAATTCTACGACAGTTACAAACCAACAAAAGTGATACAGAATTTCTAAACATGATAGGAAATTAACAAGTGCCATTATATTGCATAATACTAATCAGCTATTAAAAAAGATAAATTTGAGGTTTTTATAGAAAAATTGATGTAACTAGAGACCATACTCATAAGCAATATAAATCGGAACCGCATTTGTAAACATCAGATTGTCTCTCTAGAGTAAGAACCTAAGAGAGTAAATAAGATCCAAAATGTACAATAGATATTGTGAAAAGAGAAGAAACTGCTCAAAAGAAAAGAACAACTAGAATGAGGAAAAGAAGAAAAGAAGGAAGCAGAAAAATACAAAACAGTTAAGACAACTGGGCCACTAGTTTTTATTAATTCGTTGAAAGGAACAATTAATGCTTCTATTGTTTGATCAATTTTGCATGCCTGCATCTGGTAATCGAGCAATCGCTTTAAAGAAAGGGATTTTTCCAGAGTACCCTTTTAACAAGTCAGCACTGATGTTTCCATCACTTAAAAAAATGGGGTTGACACAGAGCAACACCAGAGATGCAACGATCACAATTCTATTAATCTTTTGAGAGTCTCAAAATCCACTAAAAATTTGGCAGGTGCTACAGATCGATCTGCAACCCTCCTACATACACTGCCTCAGTTACTCTTCTCTCGTTGCTGGGACAACATATGAGATTCTCAAGGGAAAGAAAGGTTCATGACTTAGCTCAGCTTGTGGAGGTTTCAGTCCATCATTAGATGGCTCCAAGGCAGAGGGACACATAGCAGAGGGCAACAGTTCATGGTGACAGAAAATAGAGAAGCATAAAACAGCAAGAGACAAAGGGGAGGAGGAGGAGGAGGAGGAGGAGAAGGAGGAGGAAGAGGAGGAGGAGGAGCAGCAACAGCAAACACCTCTGTCACTTATACTGCATTCAGGCTGTTTACCCCAGGGCAGGTATAGCATTCCCACCCATAATCATAGCATTGAGTCATGAATTAATCCCAAACTCTAGAAGCCTTTTCCATCACTGCATGAGGCTTTGGGGTGGGGACAGCTAGACATAAATCATAACATACACATACACCAATTGCTAAAGTTACACTCGCACAATTCCATACAAGATTCCTGAGGTTTGGGGCATCTACTCCACCAAAGCCCTGGTCTGGATTCTCTAAGAACTTCTAGATTTTAAATGTGTCTTAAAGTCTTCACTGTTAATTTCTGAGAACAAATTGCATTTTTTGCAAAGTCAACGTGGGCCTTTGCCTTGAAGTATGCACCAAACTGAGGGAGAAATTGAAGCATTCATTTACATGTTCATTCCATGGTGATTCAGTGCCAGATATTAGGGACCCAGGAAGAGATCCAGAAAACCCACCTGGGGAAGCTCCTCTCTACTTCCCTAAACCTCCAGGACATTGGAAGATCAAGTGGTGTCAGTTGTTTATTCGCAGGTATGCCTCTTCATCCACAAGGGCAACATTACAAACAAAATAAAATCACATATGCACCCAAATAGCCAGAAAGATCAGACTTCACAGGGGAAACTATTTCACAAATTGGGATATTGATAGGTATCATGAGATCACCTCACTCCCCAGGTTCCACCCTCTGGTGGTCTCCTGCTGCATTTACAATCTCCTAACCACAGGTACAATCTGGGAGATCGAGAAACATGATAAACTTTCTTATTTCAAGTTGCCCATAACCGAGAACCTTCTTCACCTCCCATTTTGCACGGCCAACTCCCTGTCATCCCAGTTACCAAAGCCTTTTTGTTCCTTTTGTTTCCTTCAAACAAGAGTGTTGAAGAAAGAGAGCACACTTTGAAGTTATTCACAAATTTTTTTGATTATGTGAATCATGTCTATTTCTCCTTCTGAATAGATTCATTATTTTGGGAGGAAAGAAGGAACTGAGCCCCAGTCAGCGCAGAGTAGGCAGCAGATTCTCAATGAATACTAGTTCCCCATTCTTTTCAAGTTCTTTTCAAAACTGTGGGACGTCAAAAGAAGTCTACATGGACACATGTGAATCTATTGGCTTTGCAGCTGTTTCCTTGGCTACCAAATTCATTTTAATGCTTTTCAGTTTTAGTACATCAATCAGCTGAAGTTTCACTCTCTCTATGCTTAGTTCCTGCCCCCTTTTTTTCAGTGAACCTCAGTGATAAAATATAAGTAAACAGAAGCATGAAATATATCTTCTTCTTTACCTCATATTCATGGGCCAAAAAACCGGCATCTTAACCAAGGCCTTCCAGGGGTGGATGATCATCAGGTTTTATATATTTCTTCTCAGATGTCTGCCCTTTATTCTACATGGAAACCAGGCAAAAAGTAAAACCAATGATATTTCAAATAACTGCCTGGATGAGAGGTTACCCAGTAGAGAAAAGATTGTCACATCTTAATGCAGGGCTACGACAATTGCCTTACAAAAACACTTCGCAGATGTTTCTCCTCTTTCTATTCTACAATAGTAGACAGAGGGCATCATGGTGGGGAATGGGACAAAAGTAGGTGTACAGATTAGCAGAATTTAGGGGTGGGAAATGAGTTTGTGAATTAGACATATGTGTCTTTCAGAATCTGAGTCTTCCCCAGATCTGTGAGGCCTTGGGTAAGTTATATCATCTCCTTCAACCTCTTTTCCCTCAGTTGTACATTGTTTAACATAATAGAACACAAATGAAAGAGTTGATACTAAATTGGTCTAATAAAATAAAACAATGATAGTTGTGAGGATTAATGCCACACAATTGATATGGTTCTGAAAGGAATTTCCTAAGGCTGTTCCTTGCCTGAGCCCTAGACAGAGAGAAAACAATGATAGACATTTTGGTAAGGAGTGAGACTTGAGGGCAGTACCAGGCTGGCTCACTCTGGACCTCAGAGAAATGCTTGTCTTGCTTTAATGTTCATCTGCCCCTGGTTGTGTCCCCATTTGCCTCCTAATAAGGGTACAGAACCAAGACTCACTTGGCTTCAGCATAAATGGAGTCCTGGTGATGGAATTTTCATTGTTATTTGGGGCCATAGTCCCTCAGTAAGCAGACTCACACACTGAGGCACAGTGCACCACAGTGGACCACCTTAGGAGACCCACTCAGTAGCAAGTTACAAAGTCCAGAATCTAGGAGTTTGGAATTCTGCCTAAATTGTTCTCAAACTCATTAAGACAGCTGTGGTGAATTCTAAGCTGGCAAAGTGACTTTCTCCCAAGGTTCGTGTCACTTCTATTTTCCCAGCCAAACTGTCCTGTCACTAAGAATTAGTCCAAAATAGTAGTTTCTGCTGTCACCTCACCTACCTCCTTCTGGTACTCAGTCTCAGTAAGAAAAGTCAAGGATGACTCAGACATCTACAAAGATATTGTTGAGGACAATGTTCACTTTATCTAGGACACTCCAAAAGTTAGAGAGGTAAGGATATGGCACCTTGTAGAAGGGCAAGGGAGAGTTGTGCATCAGAATTTCAGTTGGGGTTATGACAGTCCCTATGTGTTCCTCATATACATGCCAACCTAGTCTCCCTTGGGGTCCCCAGGACACTCAGCTCCTACTGTGAGGTCAAGATTCCCAAGCTGATGGCCCTAGTATACAGTCACGGCTATGACATCAGTGAGTAAGCGGACCCAATTGAATGGGATAGGAGAGGCCAAAGGTCCTGATGTTTTGGGGGAACAGGATCTTCTCTTTGAGAAATCTCAGGAGAAGGGTTGCATTTTATTACACACTACTGTTATGTTTTAATCTTGCCGGCCTTCTTAAAGCTGTCAGGGTCCTCTCTAGCACTGGCAAATTGACACACTTAG
>PVJA010044788.1:0-15983 GCA_004027025.1 Myocastor coypus | reverse complement strand
AAAAAAAAAAAAAAAAAAAAAAAAAAAAAAAAAAAAAAAAAAAAAAACAGGGGTAGCAATCCAGTTTGCAGACATTCTGAACTTCAAACCAAGATTGATCAAATGAAATAAAGAAAGTCACTACATACTGGTTAGGGGAAAAATCCAAGACGAAGAGATAAAACACATAAATATATATGCACCCAACATTGGAGTGCCAAGTTATATAAGACAAAAATTAATGGACATAAAATATCTAATATCCAATACCACCATCTTAACAGGAGACTTTAACATCCCTTTATCCCAAAATGATAGGTCAAGCAGACAAAAAATTAGCAAAGAAGTCCAGAAATGAACCAGAACTTGGAACAACTAGACTTGCTGAACATATACAGAGCATTCCACCCAACCAATTCTGAACATAGATTTTTTTCAGCTGCACATAGGACAGTTTCCAAAAGAGACAACATACTAGTGTATAGGTCATGCTTAAGTATGTACAAGAAAACAGAAATTATCCCATATATATTGTTTGATCACAGTGCAATGAAACTGGAAATAAATGACAAAATAAATCAAAATAACCCCAGAAATACATGGAAATTAAACAACACCCTTCTCAGCAACCAGTGGGTTACAGACGAAATTAAACAATACATTAATCAATATTTATAATTGAATGAAAATTCAAACACAACCTACCGTAATTTCTGTGATGCAATGAAAGCACTTCTTAGAGGGAAATTTGTAGCTGTGAACTCACACATTAAGAGAACATGAAGGGAATAAATAAATACTGTCATGCAGCACCTAAATTGACTAGAAAAGAGGGAGAGCAAATGAAATCAAAATCTCAAAGAAGGGAAGAAATTATAAAGGCTAGAGTAGAATGTAATTCAATTGAGACAAAGAAAACAATACAAAGAATTAATGAATCAAAAAGCTGGTTCTTTGAAAGAACAAATAAAATTGATAAGCCTGTACCTGACTTCATCAAAAAGAGGAAAGAAGGGGCTGGGAAGATAACTCCATGGCACAAGATCCTGCCTGGCAAGTGCAAGGTTGTGAGTTTAAAAGTGGGTACTGAAAAAAAAAGAGGAAAGGAAGAATTCAAATTATTTCTCTCTAGGTGACTCATTAGGCACACTAAATATCATCCATTCCTTTCCTCTGTAGCCCCATAATCTCGTTGAACATAAAAATATGGACACCACTGAGTTACAGGATGTTATAGCACAGGTTCTCTTATGTCCTGACATTAAAGGGCTAGGGCCAAAATATTGGCTATCCTTGTAGCCTTTCTTTTTCTCTAATTTTTAGTGTGTAAACTTAAGTTGTTAACCCTCCAGAAGAGAAGGTCTGTGATACTATTACTCTATAATATAGGTACTTGAGCTTAACATCACTGTATTTCTGAATATCAGATGTCTTAGACTTAACTTCAAATTGGTATAATATGGTATAGAATGTGAAAGCAATTACATTTTTACACAGTTTAGAAATCTAAGCATACAATAAATTGTAGCCACTCAATCCTATGAAGTTTTTCCCTGTCTGTTACTCTCTTTTAATATCTTTTTTTTTGTTTTCTTGTAAAACAAGCATGTGCTTGAGAGAGAGTATAGCAATAACTAAAATTACATTAGAAGCACGAAACATCTAAAATACCAGGATAACAGGCATTCCAAGCATAGTTTTAGTGTTATATATTGCTATCCTCTGTGAAAAAAAACCTTCTGTAGCTTCTTAGGAGCATTGCCTAACTCATCCTGTGGAAATAAGTGCATGGTTTTGCTCCTGCCATGTTTCCTATCTTTTCTTCTTGCATTCACATCATTGTTTAATCCCTAAGTTCTTGATTTCCAGTCACCTGTGTTATGCCTTTCTGTTTTGATTTCTTTTTTTGAGATTTTACACTAGGGAGACTATACAATATTTACACATGTAAGTTTGGTTTATTTCACTTCGGACAATACCTTCAAGATACATCCACTTATATATGTAGTCTTCTAGTTTATCATTCTTTATATCTGAGTAATGTTCCATTGTATAAAAATGCCACATCTTTTACAACCATTCTTCAGATGATGGACATTTTGGTTGTTTCCAAGATTGGCTATCACAAATTGTGCTACTATAAACATAGGTGCACAGATATCACTATGATATGATGTTTTCAGTTCTTCTGGGAAAATTCCCAGTAGGAAGATAGCTGAATTGAATGGGATTTCCAATTCTAGTTTTTTAAGGAGTCTCCATACTGCTGCCCATAATGGTTGTATCAGTCCTCATTCTCACCAGCAGTAGAGAAGTGTTCCTTTTTCCCCACAGCCTCTCCAACATTTGTTGTTGGTTAATTTCTTTATGATAGCCCTTCTTTTTGGAGATGATATCTAAGAGTTGTTTTAATTTGCATCTCATGAATGGCTAGCTAAGGGAGCATTTCTTCAGGCATGTGTAGGCTTGTTGAAATTCTTCCTTTGAGAAGTGTGTGTTCATCTCAGATGCTCATTTTCTTGATTGGGTCTTTGAGTTTTGGGACCCTAATTTTTTTTTTTTTTTAGTTCTTTATGAACTCTAGATAGAAGATGTTTATCTGAATACTTATTTGTTAAAATTTTTTCAAAATTTTTGGTTTGCCTTTAAACTCTCCTGATAATTTCTTTTGAGGTGAAAAATACTTGCAGCAAAAGGAGGTACCAGCTGTTGATTCTTTCAGGTGTTACATGGGCATTTTGATTTTTGTCCGGGAATTTTTTGCTTACCCTGATATCTTCAAGATTTCCTCCCACTTTCTCTTCCATATTAAATATTTGTCTTTTAATATTTAGATCTTTAATCCATTTTGACTTTAATCTAGTGCATGGTGATAGACCTGGGTCAAGTTTTAGTTTTTAGCATGTAGAGAGCCAGTTTTTCCAGCACCAATTGTTAAAGAGGCTATCTTTCTTCCACTAAACATGATTGTCCCCTTTATCAAAGATAAGGTGGCTGTGTGTGTTTTTATTGGATTCTGCATCTTCTAATCTATTCCCTTGATCCTCATGTCTATTTTTTGCCAGCACCATTCTGATTTTATCACTGCAGCTTTGTAGTATAATTTTAGATCATGAATTATAAGGCCTCTTACCTTACCTTTGTTGCCCAGGATTGTTTGCAATTCTGGGTCTTTTTTGGTTCCAAATAACTTTTAGAAATGATTTTTCCAGGTCTGTGAAGTATGTTGATGGTATTTTGATATGTATTGCATTAAATGTGTGTAACAGTTTAAGGAGTATGGCCATCATCATAATGTTGGTTCTTCCTATTGACAAGCAGGAATATCTTTCCATTTTCTTAAATCCTCTAGGACCTCTTTTTTCAGAGTGCTGTTGTTTTCACTGAATATATCTTTTACTTCTACAGTTGGGTTAATTTCTAAGTATTTCATTTTCTTCTGTGCTATTGTAAAAGGCATTATTTTTTTAATTTTTTTAAATTTCTCTCTCAGTGTGTTTGTTGTATAGCAATGCTATTGATTTTTGTGTGTTGACTTTGTATCCTGCTATGCTACCAAATTTTCATATTAACTGTAGTAGCTTCTTGCTGGAGCTTATTTGTTCTTCCAAGTAAACTATCATGTAGTATGCAAATAATGATAGTGTAACTTCTTCTCTATTCTTATTCCTTTTATTTCTCTCTTGCCTAATGGCTGTAGGTAATTATTCCAGAACTATATTGAATAGGAGAGGTGATAGAAGATGTTCTTGTGTTGTAGCAGTTCTGAGAGTAAAAGATTTCAGCTTTTCCCATCCAGAATTATGTTAGAAGTTGGGATTGTCATAGATGGCTTTTATCATCTTCAAGTTTTGGCCACCTACTCCAATTTTTTGTAGAACTTCGAACAGGAATGAGTGTTGGACTTTGTCAGAAACCTTGTCTGCATCAACTGAGATGATCATGTGATTTTTGGATTTGGCTCTATAGATACAGTGTATGACTTTTATACATTTGTGTATATTTTACAATCCTTGGATTCCTGGGAAGAATGCTTTCGGATCATGGTCAGTAATCTTCTTAATGATTTGTTGTATTCTATTTGCTAGGATTTTATTGAGGTTTGTTGCATCTATACTCATGAGAGTGATTGACTTAGTGCTCTTTTTTACTTGCATCTTTCTCTGGTTTTGATAACAGTATAAACTTGCCTCCAGGAATGTTTTTGAGAGGATTATTTCAATTTCATTGAAGAGTTCGAGGAATATTGGGGTTATATCTTCTATACACTTCTTATGGAATTCGGATGTGAATCCATCAGGACCTGGAATTTGCTTTGTCGGTATGTTTTTTATAGCATTTTGTATTTCATTGGCTGTTACTGGCTTATTGAGAGTTCTTATATCTCTTTGATTCAGTTTTGGTAATGTGTAACTTTCCAGGAATTTGTCCACTTCATCTGGGTCTTTAATTCTGTGAGAGTAAAGATGCTTAATGGAGCTCTTAATGATCTTCTGGATCTCCACTGGGTCTGTGGTAATGTCACCCTTTTCATTCATTATTGCTTGAATTTGAGTTTTTTCTTTCCTCTTTTTGATGAGTTTAGCTAGGGCCTTATCAATTTTGTTTAATCTTTCAAAGAACTACCCTTTTTATTCATTAATTCTTTGTGTTGTTTTAATGTCTCAAATGAATTAATTTCTGTTCTAATCTTTAGAATTTCCTTTCTTGGGGCTTTGGTTTGGGTTTGCTCTTCCTTATGTAGGTAATGTAGGTGCAGCATTAGAGTATTTATTTGTTCCCATTCTTTTCTCTTAATGTGTGAGTTCAGAGCTATAAATTTCCCTCTATGAAATGCTTTTGTTGCATCCCTTAAATTACAGTAGCATATTTCTGAATTTTCATTGAACTATAGAGATTGTTTAATTTCTTGTAATTTCCTCTGTTACCAATTGGTTATAAGGAGGGTGTTGTTCGATTTCCATGTATTTCTGGTTATTTGTGGCTTCTTTTGTCATCTTCCAGTTTCACTGCACTGTGTTCAGCTGATATGAGTGGGATAATTTCTTGTTTTGCATATACTTAAGCATGATCTATGGATGAGTATGTGATCTATTTTAGAAAATATACCATGTGCGGCTGAAAAAATGTGTATTCAGAAGTGGTTGAGTGAAACACTCTGTATATGTCCACTAAGTCCCATTGTTCCACGTTTTGATTCAGTTCTGCTACTTCTTTGATAATATTTTGTCTGCTTGACCTATCTTTTTGTGATAAATGGCTGTTAGGGTCTCCTGTTAAGATTATGGTATTGGATATTAGAGTTTTCATTTCCATTAAGATTTTCCTATATAACTTGGTGCTCCCATGTTGAGTGCCTATATATTTATGAACGTTAACCTTGTCATGAATTTTTCCCCTGACCGGTATGTAATGACCGTCTTTATTCTGTTTGATCAATCTTGGAATGAAGTTCAGACTATCTGCCCACAGAATTGCTACCTCTGCTTTTGTCTGAGGTTCTGGATCAAGCAGTATTGTTTTCCATCCTTTAAATTTCAGCCTATGAATTTCTTTAAAAATTAGGTGTGTTTCTTGCATACAGCATATTGTTTATTTTTGCTTCCTAATGCACTGTGCCAGTCTTTCTTTTTTGAGAATTAAGTCTATTTACATTAATGATTACAGTTGAAATGTAATAACTTATGTTTGACATGTATTTTTTCTACTACTGTTTTCCCCTTTTTCTCTTATACTTAATTGCTTGCCTTATTTGGTGGGTTCTTTATGTTCTCATTCATAGAATTTGGGTCTTTTTGGTCCTCCTTTAAAATATCTTCTAATAGTCTCTGTAGGGTTGGTTTTTCATTGAAAATTTGTTTAGTTGTTCTTTGTGGTGGAACGATTTCACTTCTCCATCAAACTTGAAAGAGTTTTGAAGAGTATGTCAGTCTGGGCTGGATTTTGTTTTCATGGGGGACGTGAAGCACTCTGCTCCATGCTCTTCTTGACTTCATGGTTTGTGAAGAGAAATCTGTTGTTATGCTGATGGATTTTCCTTTAAATATAATCTGTTTCTTTTCTCTAGTGGCTTTTAGTATGTTATTTTTTAGCTGGGATTTCTGGGATATAATCAATAATCTTGGTTATTACATGTCTGAGTGTGTTTTTAGTTGGGTTGATGTTATTTGGAGATCTGTATGCCTCAGTTACGTGAATGTCAGGTTGTTCTCTTGTATTTGGGAAGTTTTCTGCTATTCCTTCTGCTCATCTTCTTCTTATATCATTTGCATCGACTCCTTCTCTCTCATTGATGTCAATTAGTCTGACATTGTTTATCTTTGCATCATCTTGCAGATGTTGAATTATTTTTTTCCTGCATCCTGGTTGCTTTCTGGAGATCCTTTCTTACCTTTTCACTAGCTGTGACTGTGTCTTCAAAATCTGACTCTATCTATCTATCTATCTATCTCTACCTCTATCTATCTATCTCTACCTCTATCTCTATCTCTATATCTCTCTCTTTGCACTGCCAGAGATTAAACTCAGGCCTTTGCACTTGCAAAGCAAGCACTTATTCTACTGAGCTGTCTTCCCAGCTCCAAAATCTAAAACTCTGTCTTCACTTTCATTCACATGGTGTTGCCAGCTTGTGATTGAGATTTTATTATCCTATATATCTTTGTGAAAGTGCTTCATATAATCTGTTTCTTTCCTATGTTGCTCATTCAAGGATTCCATCATTTTTCTATTCTCCTCTGCTTTCTTGTCAATGTCTTCCTTAGAAGCATTTATTAATCTTTCATTATAGTTAACCTTTTTTATTTAGAGATTATTTCTATTCTGATTTCCTCTATACCTTTTTGCAGTTGTTTGTTTACTTCAGATTATATTAATTGAGATATTTCTCTTTTTTTAACTTAAGATGTTTTATCTGATCTCATTTCCTCTATACTTTTCTGCAGTTTTTTCTTTTTTAATTCTGGCATTATTAATTAATTTATTTCTTTTTTACTTCAGAGGTTATTTCTGATTTGATTTCCTCTATACATGTCTGTATTTGCTTTTTTTTTACTTCAGATGCTATTAATTCTGAGGTTTCTGCTGTGTGACTCCTAGTATCTTCTATGTTAGTGTCTCCTCAATTTTTCTGAGATTGCATCTTGCTCCTTCTCTTTAGCATTTATTATATAGCACTGGCCTTTGACCTTTTGGTGTAGAAGTTTGGTGCAGTTATGCCATTAGCACTTAGTGAAATTTAGGTCCAGATCAACTAAGTTGGAACTTGTCCAGATGCGCTGGCTGATTTCTTTCTGCTGCTGTTCATGTAAGTGATCCCATTGTGCTCCTCTAGCAAGATGCTCCGCTCCTGAATTAGGTGGGAGGGTCTGAACCCAGCCTCTCTGCTGAGAATTTTGCTGCAAAGTTCCACAGGCGATGCAGGGCTTGAGGTCTGGAAAAGTACCTACAAGCACCTTTGGCTGGACTCTGGGCTGGGCTCAAAACATTTCACTTACTCTTTTATTGTAATTAGCATAATAATCAGTTTTAATATCACCTAATAGAAACACAATGGAATAGTTACAAAGGGAAAGGCAACTGCATATAGATACAAGCATAAGATGTTTGTAAAAGTGTAAACTTGAACATATTTCCTTGAAGTAAATACGAAGACTGAAGTTCAAGTTTCAATATGCAATATTTTTAAAAATATCATCTTTTCCATAGTGTCATTTTTGTAATGACAAATCTATCTTCCAAATGATCATGCTAGTTGAAGTTTGTATAAATAATTGATTAATGTGGATGATTTTTTAATAAATTTTTCAGTTAGCACTTTCAAAGTATTATTTTTATTTCCAATATAAATTTTAATTAGATATTTGACTTCAAAGCTGGTTTTATACCAAAAAAAGCAAATAGTGAAGCTGCATACATTGAATAAAACTCAGTCTGTATTGTTTTACTAGGTGTCTATGTAGTGATATGAATAGGCAACTCAAATTCCTAAATATGTAATTAATACTAATTGATAATATTGTTAATGAAAGAAATTTTCAGTAAGTTTGGTCTAAGCCAATAGTCTACAATGATTTTTATCACAGTTCTGCTCCAGACTCTCAAACACTCACTGTTGTATGAAAGTACACAAATCAATAACCAACTAAGTTAGATCTTATATATTATATTAATGACTGTTAATACTCAACATTGTTTTCAACTGAGAAATAGTGGTAGGAAATCTCATGCCTCATTTGTGCTCCACTTGAAGCAAAGGCAATAATGAAATCTTTTTAGCAGAAAATTAAATTAACTTTGCATGATGAAATATAATCATTTTCTATATTTCTCATTTTTATTTTAAATTAAGAAAATGTGCAGTCAAATTCACAATAACTTCCCAAGACACAGCAAGTTAATAATGTCAGTTTTTTGCTAATATTTATTAGAAAATTTGGTGAAGAGAGGAACTGTTCAGGCCAAGTGGAATATCTCAAATTACATCTAAGTGTTGTTCTCAGTGAACATAAGTAGCATAATTTTCACTGAGACAACCAAGAATAGAATGCAATAGGACAATTTACACTGACCTGCTTGCTATCATATATACACTTTCTAAAGATTTTTAAATACTAGCTATAATTCTTTTCCTAGTTCAGTCATTGTTCTCATTCCAATGACCATTAATGACATGACATCCATTGACAGATCAAGTTAGTACTCTGAATTAATGAATAGTTAGGTGCAGAATTACACTGAACTTCTGTAACCCAAGGCTGTGATGGGTATATACAAATAAAATATTCCACTTTTAATGATACTGCCTTAATTTCATGAGATTATCCATTTTTCATACATATAACCCAACTTAAAATAAATATTTAATAGCTTGGGGATACACGGCATGATTTCATTAGTATGTACAGTAATATCAGAGTTTAGAACAAATTTTTTAAAAGCAAAAAAAAAAAAACGTGTTACTAACTAGTTGCTGTCCTCAGTTCTGTAATTTTTGTAGCAATCCCAAGTAGTTTACTTCATCCATTTACTTACCACATACATAGGTGAACACTTCCAAGAAGCCCATGATCCTGTGTACATTGTTGTACATATTTTACACAATGTTGATGGAAAATTTTGCATCTATAAGCCAAGAGCAATGAGAAGTATAATTCTACCAGAAGCCATTCTTACAATTGTCTTTATTTGAGAGGATACCTTTCTTAAAGGAAAAATAAACCTTACTTAAATAATCAAAATTCTTGAACTGGCCTGGTGTCACATTCCTGTAATCCTAGTACTTGGGAGGCTAAGGTAGGTGGATCTTCAAGGCAAGACTGAATTATATAACAACTTAAAGACAAGCCTGGACTACACAGTGAGATCTTGTCTTAGAAGATGGGACAGAAACAAAAAGAAGGAAAGAAGGAAGGAAGGAAGGAAGGAAGGAAGGAAGGAAGGAAGGAAGGAAGGAAGGAAGGACATTCCTAGTGAGCAAGTATTTATGGATTTATAGACATAGATTCTTTTCTTTTTGTTTGTCTGTCTGTCTGTGTCTCTGTCTCTGTCTCTGTCTCTGTCTCTCTCTGTCTGTCTCTCTGTCTCTCTCTCTGTCTCTCTCTCTCTCTCTCTTTCTCTTTCTCTCCATCTCAGTAAATACACAACAC
This sequence comes from Myocastor coypus, assembly GCA_004027025.1. Classification (NCBI taxonomy): domain Eukaryota; kingdom Metazoa; phylum Chordata; class Mammalia; order Rodentia; family Myocastoridae; genus Myocastor; species Myocastor coypus. The sequence goes on along the minus strand of PVJA010044788.1, from coordinate 6,357 downwards.
AGTCAATTCCTAAGTAAAATTGATCTTAGGTAGAATTTAAAACTAAAAGTCCAGGGACATAGTAGCTCAGTAGCATGAGTGCTTGTCTGGCAAGTGCAAGGTCCTGAGTTCAATCCCCAGTACCACACAATAAATAAATAAATAAATAAATAAATAAATAAATAAATAAATAAATAGGTAAAGATTATGGGAGTTATTTTTACTAAGTTCTTCAATTTCTCTGTGCTTTTTGTCCATTCTAAAATGTCTAGGTCTACCATAATTGTTGGACATAATCCTGTTATTCCAATAATCATTATTGAAATTACTACAGTAGCACCTACACACTCCTCAGGACCATTCTAGTTTATAATATCTACTCATAAGAACTTTAAAGAAGAAAATAAGAACTTATTTAAGATATTTTGGAAGAGATATGTTCTACTTTCAAAATAAAACAAAAGTAATCTGAATGATTTTATGGTGTTTTTCTTTCTTCCTCCAATTTTGCATGTATACTTTTGATAATATGAATAACTGGTTGGAAGATAAAATTGCATTACAACAAATACTGTGAAATTCTTACCACTTTGTTAAGTAACAATCTGTATCATTTGTAATTTTCCTGTTTTAGTACTATTTTTTACTCTTTAAAAATAAAATTTAAAATAAAATGCTATCGACCATACAGTTCCATACATAGACATACAACAGATATTCCAAGTGAAATATCAAGGCAGTGTTTTAAAATATGAATAATTATTCTCCTACAGTACGAAAGTACATTTAGTCACTAAATATGTTTACATTAAAAAGTTGTTTTCTCAGACTTTAACATTTTGTATCTTCTCCAAGGAGTGTATATAAATAGGAACTTTTTTCTGTGAAAGACCAAAGAAGAAATACTTTAGGTATCATAGGACATATAATTTCTAGTGTATCTAGTCAACTTTGCTATATTATTGTGTGAATAACAAGAGGAAATACATAAATGAAAAGACAAGCTATGTTCCAATAATATTTTATTTAAAAACATCCAGTGAATTGGAATTAATCCAGAGATTATAGTTTATTGAAATCTGTCCTAGGTTGTATTTCCACAAAAAAAACTGAGGATTTTTTGTTTGTTTTGTTTTCTTCTGTTTTGTTTCTGCAGAACTGGGGATCGACCTCAGAAAATAAAAATAAAAACTTTTTATTTTTCCTCAGTTCCAGTATCTTAAAATTGTCATTTTTGTTTCCCTTATACAATTTCATTGAATATAGTATTATCTTTCACCATAATCTTTCTAGTAACTTTAATGCAGTTTTATTATCTACACTTAATCCAAAATTGTACAAAGTGGGCATGGGGGTGCACACCTGTCATCTTGACTGAGACAAAAGGATCACAAGCTCAAACCCACCCCAGCAATTTATCAATCAGCAAGACTCTGCCTCTAAACAAACAAAGATTTTTCAAAGACTGGGATATAACTCTGTGAATGCTTAATACAACAAAAGAAAATACTGGATAAATAATGATTATTTGAAAGAACCAGTAGTCACATTTATATAAACACTTGAATGGTTCAACATGATTTCTGTGAATGTGCATATCTTGTTACCTGGGACAAGTTCTAATGTTCATCATCTCTATCTAATGAACTGTCCTGTTTGCTATGAATGCTCATCTGAATAAAGTGTTTTAGTATCTCCATTCAACAACCAGAAGACAGAAAAGCTTTCGTTATGCAGAATTCATTAATTCTGCCTTTCTTGTGTCTTGCAAATTAATTTACTGGAAAAATTCTAGTGTATTTGCAGATCCCTTTGTGTCTATCCCACAAACACATTCTAATAGTGTTCGTTCACTTCAACACTTTAGAGATGGTAATTGTTGTAATATTTTATTTTCTAATGCATATCATTACCATAATCTTAGTTCTCCCATATGTTTGTCCTCAAAATATTTGTATGATTTATGTTTGAATTTATATCATCGACTTGAATTTTTTGAAGACCTGATTACATTCCCCTGGGTATGAAATCTCCCAGCCATCATACTTCCAAAAAGAGAGATCATACAAGTAGTATACACTGAAACACTAGTGGCATGTTATTATTGTTTTTATTTAAACAAAAGTTAAATATTTCAAAGCCTGAATCAAATTAACTTACTCTAGCCAAACACTTTGGTTAAGTATTTTTGTGAAAATACTGCTTATTAAATAATTACGGAATAAATTCTATATTTCTAGTGTTTGCATGCATTTCATAATGAATGTAATATGCTAGGAAATTAGAACAATACTTTAAAACAGATACTTATGTGTATGTATGATATACATTAAAATGTATTGATAAGACTACATGATCACTACCTAAAGGATTGCAACATCATTTCAGCTGCTAGATAAAACATCGGATATCTTCAAATGTACAGGCTATACCAGTAGGAGGAAACAAGGCAATATATCTAGAAATATATGAGATAGAGTGCTCACTGGACCTAACTTTGATGAACTATGATGATACTTTGTGTTTTTTATGTTGATACTTTGATATAGATAACTCTACTGATAATAATTCAATCTTATGAGTGGAACATACATTTTGGCTTTATTGAACAATGAATAGTCAATATCATATAATTTGTTACCAATATTATAACATTAAATTTCCATGTTTCCAAACTTTGTAGATATTGTGACTATATCATCTAGTAATATGTTATGTGTATAAGCCCTTCTGTGTAAATATAGTATTCAACAAATAAATAATCTTCATTTCCACTTCAGACTAATACCATAATAATGGAAGTTTACCTCAAGAAATGTTGCTTTAAATATTCTAGCTACTCACTTAAGAAGACTCAAGCATTGATAATAGAGGAGCTTAACTAAATGATTCAGACAAAAATATTCAAACTTGCCTAACAAAGTTTTGTCCTTTTATTACATAAGTCGACTCTTCCCAATGTGTCTTTTCTGGTTGTTTATTTTTCAAAGTCATAGAACAGGTAAAACAATAATTGGCAATTAACTCTGAAATTTTAAGTAGGGTGTAGTGACACATACACCAGGATTCTGGGGACTAGGGAAGAAAGACTGTGATTTCCAAGCCAGTCTAGACTGTAAAATGAGACCTTATCCAAAAAAAAAAATTAAAATAAATAATTAAAAAAAAAACAGAAATAGCTGAATTGAGAATAGCAGAAAAAAGATCCCATGTTGGACTTGGATTCAGAACACCTAGAAAACAACAACTTATCAAAGAGACAAAAGGTAAATAGATCTTTGAGAATCAGAAAGGAGGTGACAAGAAAACTAGAAACTACTGAGATTCTGGAGAAATGGAACACAACAAAGAGAAAAGAACAAATTCTGGAAAGGTGACCTGAGCACCTAGGGAAGAGGCCCTGTATCCACTGTCATGAGGTAAGCCCAGAGAGAGTCAGCAGCCCCAGGGAGAAACAATGGACTTGCTACAATGAAAGTTCTCAGCTATTATAAACTACAAAAACAGTGAAAGCTTTTACTATGAAAGTAACTCCTTCTTTGTGACAGGCTACAGTTGGTGGAGAAATTCAGTGCAGAGCTCTCCCAGTATGAGAGTGTTTAGGGACTGGGGAGATAATTAAGTAGAATAAGTACTTGCCTGGCAAGTGCAAGGGCCTGAGTTCAATTCGTGGTTCCACAAAAAAATAAAAAATAAATAAAAACAAAAACTGACCAATATGAGAGGGTTTAATCTGGAGCCAAATAGGGAAGTGGTCAATTGTTGAAGATGGAGCCACAGAATGTCTACAAAACAACTGTACTTCAAGGTTTCTGGTTTAAACTACCACAGTTACTGGATAGAAAATGATCACAAGAGATAGTTGCAGAGGGGTGATGGAGTACATAGAAACCATTAAATAAGTTTAAACAAGACCAGGAAAAACAAGGACGCCCTGTCTTCTCTGATGAGAAGCCAGGTTGCTTGTCTCTAGCTTCTGGAGTGGGCTGGGTGTGCAAGTGCCAGCATTAAGACCAGTGGTCTATCTGAACTTCTGCCCTGCTAACACACCCAGTACTGAACACAACAATCAGGATACTTTCCCCATTTATCAACATGAACATGTGTACAAACCAGTTGGATGGTTTTCATAGCCTTGGATGTGTGGAAAGAGATACTTCTGGAGCTACGGGGAGTACCTTAAAATCCACAGGCCATAAAACTAGCCTTAATTTGTGGTACTTAGTGGAAAATGAAAACTAGGTGAGCTTGGAGTGAATATGCCCTTAGAGCAAAACACATTAACTCTTCACACTGAGTAGGAAAGAAGAGCAAGATTCTGCATTTACATGCTAAAACGTGTGGAAACAAAATATGATTTAGCAGTGTCACAGTATTCCTCCTGTACCAAGTGGATTTTATGAATTTTATTTATTTATTTATTTATTTATTTATTTATTTATCAGATCTCACTGCACAGCTTGGACTTTTAATCATCTTCCTGTCTCAGTCTTCCACCACTGGAATTATAGGCATGGAGCATCATGCTCAATTCCAATGGCCAGCTCAGTACAGGACCCGCAGAGCATGTGGTGCCAGGGATCAAACCTGGGTTCTTGTGCCATCCAGGCAGGTAGTTATATTACCAAGCTATCTCCTCAGCACCCAAATGGATTTTAATACTGCAGACCCTTCTTCAAAATCACAAAGGAATTTTTTTTGTTGTTGTTTCAATTCTTACTTTTTCTCCTTCATTTGATTTTGGGGATGGCTTGGGTGTTGTTTTGTTGGTTTTTATATTCGATTTTCTTTTCTTTTACTTTTTATTTTTTCATTATTTTTCTGTCTTTTCTTTTTTCTGTCAGTTATTTTATGTCACTTTTATCTAATTCTTGTTTTCTTTTCATCTTTAGTAGGATCCTTTATCTCATTTTTCTCTTCACCTTAACATCTGTGTTTTTTTGAGATTATTGTTTTTTTTTTCCTTTTCCCATTCCCCATCCTCTCTGTTTTAAAGCGGTATTAAACATTGTTACTCTTTAAATACTTAGTTATTTATATGTAACTGTTCTCTATCACTATTGATAGAACATTTGGTTCATTTAATAGGTATTTTGTGTGACTACTTTGCTTTCTCTTTGTATCTATATTATTATTTTATGAAACTTTTCTATAATTAAGTCTGATACAGTGAAAGATTCTATTGATCTATTGAGGTTTTTTTATTTTTTATTTATTTATTTATTTTTCCCTGTACCAGGGGTTGAACTCAGGACCCTGCACTTGACAGCCAAACACTTATTCTACTGAGCTATCTTCCTGGCCCCCTATTGGCTCTTATGAGATGTGAATATCCAGTTTGTTTTTGACTATTATTTTTGCTGATTTTGTTGATATTGTCAAGGCTATATATTCATCTCTATTATTTAGCATTTTATTGTACTCAAATATTTGGATTATCTTTGCATCATTGATAATGCTGCAGTCCATTTCCAGAGAACTGGGTACTAGGCAAATTGAAGTGCACCTTCCCTTTGCAAATTACAGGAGGCTTTGATCTTGGTACATAGACAAAGAGTTATAGTTAGCCATGTCCAGCATGCATCACTGGAAAGCAGAAATGACTAAAGAGGTCCTCATTCTAGCATCAGTCTTTCCACTCTAATTGACCCATAAATCTCCATATACATGTGTGCACATGCACAGATACACACACACACACACACACACACACACACACACACGCACACACCAATAGAGAAACAAGAAAGTGAGGCAACAAAATCCCTTCTAAAACACCAACTAACAGAAACCCAATCCATGGGAAAGAAATAAAAATTCAAGCATCAGAATTACATGAAATGTTAAAATAAGAGACCAAAAAAGATCAACAATGTGGTCAGGTTGCACAAATATGACAAAATTAAAATGGTAATACACTTCATAAACAAAATGATCACTGAGCTTACAAAAGACACTACAAAATAGCTGACTGATATAAGCAAGATGACAAATAAAAGTATGAATAACCTGTTTGCCAAAGAATCAGAGTCCATGAAAAGGTACAACTCACAACAGTGGAAAACAAAATATCTATTCAAAGTATAGGCAGTAGAAGTGACTAATGTGCAGACAGTGTCACCGTTAAAGCCAAGGCTGACAGATGTGACTATATAGTCAGAGAAGGCTTAAAAACAAGCTTTCTTTCTGCTCCTTAAGAAAGGACAGAGAATATGAAAAATGGACCCAAAACCTGCTATATGGCACAAAGAACACTAATCAAAGATTAACTGAAATTAGTGAAAAATAAGAACATAGCATTAAAAAACGAGTAAAATAAGCCGGGTGTGGTGGCTCACACCTGTAATCCCAGCACTCGGGAGGCTGAGGCAGGAGGAT
>PVJA010044787.1:0-15991 GCA_004027025.1 Myocastor coypus | reverse complement strand
TTTTTTTTTTTTTTTTTTTTTTTTTTTTTTTTTTTTTTTTTTTTTTTTTTTTTTTTTTTTTTTTTTTTTTTTTTTTTTTTTTTTTTTTTTTTTTTTTTTTTTTTTTTTTTTTTTTTTTTTTTTTTTTTTTTTTTTTTGTCTTTTTGAGACAGGGTCTGGCTATGCAGTTGAGGCTGGTCCTGAGCTCACTTTTGTAGCCAAGGCTGGTCTCGAACTCGCACTGATCCTCCTGCCTCAGCCTCCCGAGTGCTGGGATTACAGGCATGCGCCACCACGCCCGGCCTGTAGTTCTTTTTTAGTTGCATCTCTCTCTTATGTTACATAGTTTTGAGGTGGCTGTTTATTCAGTGGGAGCAATCATACATTTGAATACGCTGTATCTTTATTGTCATTCAGGTTGAAATATTTTCTACTTTTGATTTCTTCTTTGACTTGTTTAGACATATGCTGATAAATGTTTTATATTTTTGGATGCTCTGAATAATAAGCCACTGTCATTCATCTCTCTGTTCAGAGAACAAACTGAGAAATCTCAGGACTTTTAAATTTATTGAGAGTTGTTTGTATGGTACACTATTCCTTTGGTGGCATTGTCCCCAGTGAATTTTAGGCTATTCACGCTAACCTACATCACCATCATTTAAATTTTTTTGAAATTTTATTTTGAGACAAAGTCTCACTAAGTTGCCAAGGTTAGCCTTGAAGATGCGATTGTCTTGTCTCAGTCTCCCAAGTACAGTATCCACAGAAGTACAGGATTAAAGGAACACACCGCTATGCCAGCTCACTGCACCTATTTTTTGATGAAGAATCTACATTTACACAAACAAAATGTGCATTCGTCAGTTATCTGTAGTATTTTTCTTCAAATATCATCTTGCTCAACTTAATTGATAAAGTAGCTCAAATCTTGAATTTTCTTGTTGATTTTACAATCCAGTTTTTCTGTCAACTACAGGAAAGGAGGAATTAATCACCAAAAATAATTGTGTATGTGTCTATTTTCCCTTTGATTTCTGTAGCATTTGGTTTAAAAATCCTTTCGATCAAGAGCTTTTGCAGATATTGATCAAAATACCAAAGATTTTTCAGAGAACAGGAAGAAGCAATCCTAAAACTCATGTGAAAATGTGAAAGGACCCAAATAACCAAAGGAATCTCTAAACAAAACGATTAAAGCTTGCATCCTCACAACACCTTATGTCAAGATATACTAATAGAAACATAGTGTCCAGAATAGCCCTGCAACCTCAAAAAGACTTACAGATAAGAGGAACAAAATAAACACTACAGACAGAAGTCCACAGAACTGCTGACAAATTATTCTTGACAAAGGTATGAAAACACAGTGGGCAAAAAGTCAGTACCAGTGGTTCTGAGCAAATCGTATTTCTCCGTGTAAAAGACAAAATCTGAGCCCCTGTCTTTTCCCCTCTACAAAACTGAAAGTAGGTTAGAGACCACCATGAAAGATCTGAAACTCCACAGCCACTCTAAGAAAACGTAGGGGAAACACTGCAGGACATGGTACAGGCAATGATTTTCTGAGTGGAATAACAAAAGCATGAGAAACAAGAGCATACATTGACAAATGAGATCATAGTAAACTAAACTAAAAAGAGAAATGAAACTAAAAACGTTTTTTGAAATAAGCAAATAGAATAACTTGCTCATGAAGGGGAAACAATTATCAGAGAGAAGAGACAACGTACAGAATGGGAAGACATACTTGACCATTATTCGTACGACAGAGGGTTGTTATCCAGATGTAAAAGGAGCTTTAAGAAGTAACATAAAACACGTCATGGAAAGAGACTTTTCAAAGGGAAGAAATAACTGGAATGAGGGAAAGGGTAAAAGAAGAAGGGGAAGAAGATATGTTTATTGTCTTAGTTACTTTTTACTCGTTGCTGGGGCAAATATCCAACACTCAAAATGAAGGAAGGCAAGGTTTATTTAGCTCACAATTACTGGAGGTTTTCAGTCCATTCTCAGCTGGATCCAAGGCTGAGTGGCACATGGCAGAGAGCAGCAGTTCATGGTGGCGAAACAGCAACAAAATGGTGACAGAAGCAGCCAACCATACAGGGCAGCAGAGAGCAACAGCTCTAGTCTGTCTCTCTGTCTCTCTTTATATTCCTATCAGGCTCTCTGCCTTAGGATATCTGCCCTAGACCACGCCCATAGTCCCAGCCCTACTCAGACCTATAATGACAACCATACTAAAACACATAATCCCAGTGACTCATGAGTCAAGTCTCAATCTATAGAAGTTCCCGCCCAATGACTGCATGAGGCTTTGGGGGGGACAACTAAATATAAACCATGATATTTATGCATAGTACAGGATAGCCTAGATAATTGTACTGCTGATTTCTGCCGGTCTAGTGTAAAGAGCAGATGATGCTTGAATTTCTCTTTCTCTGTTCTTTTTTTGGTAACTTTTTGACCAATTTTTTATGCTTTCTCTGGTAATCTGAACAACTAATTTGGAGACAATAATATGCAATATAGCAATTATTACTGAGTTCCTAATACCTTGCTTAGTGAAATTTGTGCCATTTCTAGTGTTTATTTTAATATTATTCTCTTTAAAAATAAAAAATAGATGAAACAGTGATAGTAGTAGAGCATCTCAGTAGAAACGATACAAACGGACGCCAAATGGATTAAATATGCTCATCTCACTAACCACGATGAAATGGAAATCAAAACTATGAGACACCATCTCGCCCCACTTAGAAAAGTTATGAAAAAAATTCTAGTGTGGATATATATATATATATATATATATATAAATCCTCTTACATGATGTTACTGGGAATATAAATTGGGGCAGCCATTGAAGGAATTCAACAAAAAAATTAAAAATGGATCCACTATGTGACCCAGCTCTCCCATTATATCTGAAGGACATGTCAGCCTACCAGAGGGACTCTAACATATGCATGTTTTTTTTTTTTTTTTTCACAACAGCTAAAATAGGAAATCTGTCTAGGTGTGCACCAAAGGATGAAGAGTTAAATCAGCTGTGGCATCTATGCACAATGAAATATTATTCTGCCATAAAAGGAATAAAATCTCTCATCGTTCTTTGGGATTGAGAGACGCTATGTTATATGGAATAAGCCAAATACAGAAAGATAAGGATCACGTGCTTTTTTTTACGTTGAAGCTAAAAGTAATCATTGCTACTTTTAGTATTCTACTGAACTTAAGAATAGTCACTACCAGAGATTGGGAAGGGGAAGTAGATAAAGGGAGGTTGGAGTTGATCAATGCATAATGTATATTTGAATGGAAATATGAAATTATCTCACTGAATTCCATGTACAATTAATAGGCTGAGGCATGAGGACCACAAGTTCAAGCCCTCGCAGGCAACCTAGCAAAACCTTGTTTCAAAAATATTAAAGAAAGGGCTGGGGATGCAAACTTAGTGTGAAGGATTGGGTTCAATCCCCAGTATAGAAAGAGAGGGAAAGAGAGATGGAGGAGGGAAGAAAGAGTGCGTGCTATGAATAATTTTTTACAAATTTTATCAACTTATACTTTTTTAAAAATAATTTTATTTTATTTATTTTTTTTCTTGTTTCAGAACTTTTGTTTGCTTATTTATTTATTTTTATGGCTGGCTCAGCCTGCCCTCAGGGCAGGGCTGGCGCAGCATGTGGTGCCGGGGATCGAACCGCGGTCCCTGCAGCTGCCTAAGCTTTCCTAAGCAGGTGCTTTATACCACTGAGCCATCCTGCTGGGCCCCTCAACTTATACTTTTAACATTAGAAAATAACATTATCATCTTTTAAAAACTCTAATGCTCTCATTAATCTCCACTACAAACAGCTTTTCACCTATGAAACAATTTTCTTATAGTTACTAATTTTGTGCTTTCTTTCCCAATATTTTTTACTTTCAATCTGTGTGGTATTTAATTTATAAATGCATCCCTTATAACACCATATAGTAGGGGCATGTGAATTTTATAAAATCTAATCTGATAATCACTGTCTTATTTAGAGTGTTTAATCCTCTCATCTTTAATGTAATTACAGATGTTATTCAGCTTAAGATTGTCATTTCCCATTTGTTTTTATTGTTACCTCTGATCTTTTTGCCACTGCACTATTTTGTGAGTTAAACAAGCATGATGCGAGGTATTACGTTAAATCCTTGTTGCTCTTTTACATAGCAGAAGATTAACCAAATGTCTTCTGCCGACAAGTGGATGCGAGAGTGGTGGGTAGTAATGGATGCCAGTGGCAGTCATGGGCCATATCCCAGAATTCTGCTCCTACTGTTTCTAAATGATTCTTGAAAAGTAATAAAGGGAGTCCACATGCAACAATTAAAACAGAAGCTGCCAGGGGTGGCATACCCCTGTAACTCAAGTATTTGGGAAGCTGAGGTAGGACTGCCACAAGCTTGAGGCCAGCCTAGGCTACATAGTTAGTTCCTAGTCACTGGCTAAACAGAAACACCCTGTCTCAAAAAAACCCAAAACTGAAGCAAACATGATAAAGCAAATCAACAATGAATCTAGGAACATACTTTATGCTTCTCAAAAAAATCAGCTCAAAGTAGGTCACAGACCTAAGTTAAATAACAAAATGTTAGAATTCCTGGAACATAAAACAGAGAAAATCTAGATGACAGCGCATCACAGTGGATTTCTGTAGATAACAAAAGAAAGCACAGTTCATGAAAGAAGAAATTGTTAAGTTGGACTTCATGAAGATTTTAAGGGCTGGGGATGTGGCTTAGCGGCAGAGCTCTTGCCTTGCGTGTGCAAAGCCCCGGTAGATGGACTTCTTCAGGAAATGAGTGACTTAGTCTAAAAAATGGGGAAAAGGTAAAGCGATACACCCTATCCAAAAAGAAAGAAGAATACACCTATGAAAACATGCCCAACGGCACATATTCGGCACTTACAAAAGAACAGTAATACACCACTACAAACTTAAGAAAATGAGCAAATTCGGAGGCCTGGAAGAAAGATAGCATGTTAAAAGTGTAAGTTGGTAAATATATATAAGAATTATTTATAACACGCATTCTTCCTTCCTCCATCTCTCTTTCGCTCACTTTCTATACTGGGGATGGAACCCGATCTTTCACACTAGGTTTACATCCCCAGCCTTTTGTCTAAAACTTTTGAAATAAGACAGTTCAGTGGACTAAGTGCTTCCTGAGGCAGGCACAGGGCCTAAGGTTTGATCCCTGGCAGCACGTGCAGCACTGGCCCCGCCCTGGGCGTGCTGAGCTGCTGATGGAGCCCGGGCGTGATGATGCATGCCTGTAATCCCAGCACAAGGGAGGCAGAAAACTGGAGGATCACTATGAGTGCAAGCTGCGCAGTGAGACCCTGCACACAAAGACAGACAGACAGACAGACAGACAGACAGACATTCTTTAATGAATAATGATAGCGATGATATTTTAGATGCTTGATGCTCTGTATCTCTCCCAGATGCCGGGCAGGGTGATTACACCAACACAAGCGATGCCAGTCTGCCATGCCACCCTGCCTTGGAGCCAGCCAGCTATGAATGGAAACCTCTACAAACTCTAAAGCAAATAAATTTTTCCTCCTCCAGCTGAAGGTGCTGGGTATTTTCTCCAAGCAATGAGAAAAGTAGCTAAGCCACTGGCCTTTGAGGTTCACTGGTAATAGTGCCAAAGTAATATCAAATCGAACAATAATGCTCTAGGTGTGCATATCGCAAGAAACATCCCCAGAGGAACAGAAATCAATGTTAACACGATTCTCTTTGAGAATGCACATTGTCTATGAGCCAGTGACGTCACAGGAAAGGCATTATTCTCAGAACCGCTGCTTGCCTCCCGCAATGAACTAGAACATAGCCCACGTGGATTCACTCTGGGCCTGTATCTATGGCTCTTTCTTAGTGTTTCCATTACGGCTGCTGGAGTTTCATTCTCATTCCAAGTAGTGCATGCTTAGCTCTACCGTCTATATTTACATTAGTCACATTTGAATATTTAGGATTCCAATTTGCATTCAAGGAGGTCCTAAGAACTCTCAGGCCGTCTACCTAATAGGGACCAGGAAACAAACTGTCAGGAAGAACAAGAAAAGCAAATCTATGCCGAGAATACATCATAGACTGAAAAAACAAAAACGCCAGAAAAGAAATGAAGAAAATGGTGATATGTTAATGTGTTCCTTGGAGAAATGCAATGAACGTCTTTCAACAAGGGAAAAAGGTAATATACAGCAAGAAATTCATTACTGGAAGGACTTATCCCTCCAGCGGCCTACGAGAAGCGAGGCGAATAAACTCTTCTCTAACCGCAGCTTTGAAATCAGCTGCTTCCTGTCAGGAGAATAACTGAGTGAAGAACACTGAAAGCTTAATGGGAAAATTGAGGACTGAAACAGTAAGTAAGGGAAAACGTGTTAGGAGCATCTTTTCATATATCGAGCACTTAGAGGACATAAAAAGAGATGGCTTTACTTCCTTTCAGTGATTCGGCATTTATAGAAGAATAGATGAGTTTAGGTAAAAAGCATAGATATATACTTTTTATATAAAGTATAAATATATATATACAAAGTATATATACATGTGTGTGTGTGTGTGTGTGTGTGTGTGTAGGAGCAGGTAGTTGCTTACTAAGTATATTCTTGAATAATACATTTATTGCAATATAGCCAAAGTCCATTTCTAGCATTCTGTAGCATCACAAGAATTAAATGAAATTGGAACTAACAGAAAAGGTATCATTTGCTCTTCTCCCTTAATTCTTCATAGCTCAGACTTAGTAAGACTGATCATGCGTACAAGGTAAAATATCTTTAGTTTGAAGAAATGTAACTTTTTGTTTAAATTAACTTAAGGGCTATTCCTCAGACTATAATATTAAAACATTTTAACTAAAGCTACTTTTCCTATGCATACCACAATTTCGAGGCATTGCTAATATAGATAAAAACATACTTTTAAATGAAGGAAAGCAGAATTTAGTGAGGCGGTATCTCATTGGAGAAGTTAACAGATTTCTGCATGCCTAGTACACATGAAGTAATCCTTTGGAAATGAGTTCATCAACACTTTAATCAGAGTTCATGTTTGCTATTCTGCTCCCTAAACATCTCATACTAAGTGCACATTTATGTTCTAGCATCATTCACCATATTCTGAATTCATGCATATTCTGGTATTGATAAAAGCACAGAGGTTCTCTTTTTAAATAAGTACTGTACCAGTGCTTCCTTCAATAAGTTGTAAGGCTTGAGGAACCTGAGAACCCAAGTGAGGAGAAGCGTTATGGAAATTCGCCAAGTCTAACAAACAATGCCTTTCTTTCACAGGCTGCATAGCCTAGAAAGATGTTTTATACAATTTGCTCTTTTTATATAAATTAAACTCTCAGAATAATATTAAATTGGATTGCTAATCATTTGCTATGTGGAGAGTTTCTAAGTAATATTCCTTACTATAGAATCAATGATCAGTAGAGATGATTAGGTTTTATTTTTACCTTTTGTTGTTTATGGGTAGACTTACAGAAGAGGTTAACAAATGTATTCATTTTTACCATTTTACAAAATATATTAAAGGATGTTTTATATTTTCTTCTAGAAAATTATATGCTTTTTTAGTTTAGTAAAACGCTCATGTGTGACATTTTTCAGTTACACTTCTCTTAGTTTTCTTTTTTTTTTTTTTTTTTTTTTCTGTGAAACATTACTTAGGTTAAAATAAGTAACTGCCCATTAGGGGCAGCTGAGATTAAGAACTGCCCTGACGGAACACTGCGACCTGAGAGGACGTCCTGGGGTCACTGGATGAGTTTGTTATGAAATCAAAGAGTAGTTTTGTTTTCAGTGTCAGTCTGTTCTAGAATACAAAAGATCATACTGAAGAATAAGTATTTGGCTAAAGTTTTAAAGGGTGTGGAGGAAGAAAATTGAATTTTGTTAAATGCATGCTGTCTACATCAAAAGAGAACCCAAGAAATGTATTAAAATCTTGACATTTGCTCAGTTTGATTGGCTTAATCTAAGATAATACATTCCTTAAGAATGAGAGGAAGTTCTCCTGAAATATTTACTCCAAATAGTTATGCAGAAACAGAATTTTCTCTTTAAAATGATTCATTCAAATGAAATGAATTATTAAAATCATGAATCAGTTTTCAGCCTTAAAAAAAATATTATTCTTTACCTGTACAGGTTAACAAACACTGTATCTCAGGAGAAAATTTTTTGTTTTGTATTGACTTATAAATTTTTTGCCCCAGTTGGGTGTGATAGCACACACCTGTAGTCCTAGCACTCGGGAGGCTGAGGCAGGAGAATCGGTTCAAGTTCAAGATCAGCCTGGGCTACAAAAAGTGAGCTCAAGGCCAGCCTGAACTGCATAGTGAGGCCCTGTCTTAAAAAGACAAAATAAAATAAAATAAAGATGTTTTGATTATTTTGAAAAAATTTTCTCAGTTTTGAAAGAACAGGTATTCCATGTCATAAAATAACTAGTTTGGTCTTTTCTTTCTTTCTTTCTTTCTTTCTTTCTTTCTTTCTTTCTTTCTTTCTTTCTTTCTTTCTTTCTTTCTTTCTTTCTTTCTTGGTTAGCTTGCTGTTTGACTTTTTGAGACAGGATCTTGCTCTGTACTTCATGCGGGCCTAGAACTCATTCCCACCCTCCTGTCTCAGGCTCCTGAGCGTTACGATTACGGGTTTGTGCCACCGTGCCCACCTTTTATGGTGTTTCTTCATCTTGAAGTGCCACTTTTCCTTCCCTAAAACAAATATTGACAACAAACACATGCTCAGAATTCACATATCTCCTGATCCTTCAAGCAACTGATCAGAGTGTGAACCAAATTTGTGATGTTTAGATACTTTGTGCAAGAAACGTTTTCTCCAAGAGATGAATCTACTGGCTCTATGGCAACGCAGCTGAGTTGAGTTCATTGTCTGTGTGGTCTTCTCGGCGAAGTATCATGAAAATAAAGAAGGAAACAAAAACGCTAACTCTCAGCCGTGCTAGGTCTTCTTGATTTCCCCATTCAACTTCATTCACTGCGTTGCATGTCAAGTGCACCCACAGTGGAAATCATATTGTATTGAAGAGAGTCACACTTGAAAGCACTACTGAATGTTGCTCATGAGAAGCAATGATTTTCAGCCAATTAATTAGTTTTTACCTTGCAGTGAGTAACATCCTATGGCATATTGAGGGTCAGGACTCAGGAAACACCAGGCTTCTGACACTATCAACTCCTAAGAACAGATCTACCAGACATCATGCCAAGAAGTCTCAACTGGGGGAAAATCATCAGATACTAGGGTAAGACAGAACATATTCCAGGTTCTGAAATGTAAATAATGAATATTGACTTGCTTTATCACCAAAGCATGCATTCTGTATTCTTCAATGCACAATGTAACAAGTAAATCCATATTTTCTTAAATGAAGGTAATAATGCTGAAGTTCCATTGTGACATCTGAGTATCAAGGATCAGGTTATCAAAGGCTGCCTTGGGGAGCAGAAGAATTGCCTTGGACACAAGCCAAGCTGTCCAAGCTGAAAGGAGCCAACTTCTTTCCTGAAATCTGAAGCTTTTCCCATTACAGTCTGTGAAAGATGTTTATTTTCTTGCCCTACGTGTGCTTTGCAGTAGGATGAAAGGCAATTCACAAGATACTTGGGAGAACATAGAGACCTGAGGGCTGCCAGAGGTTCTGTTATTAGGGAAAGCAGAGTGCGGACTTGTGAGTCTGTAATAGTATTTTCCATCGTGCACAACTTCAAACACATTGCAGGAACTAGTTGCGAAGAGTGATCAGATTCTCAACTCATGAAGAAGAAGTCCTGCTGGAAGCGTTAACCTTGAGCTTTATTGTTTATCTTTAGATATTGTGTGTACTTGCCTCATTTGTTATGACAGATGGAAACAACAGCATCTCACTTTTGAGGTATTCTGAGGAAAACTCCCATTTTTGTTTCCTAGAAATGAAACAACCAGACAAACAAAAGAAGGTGAAGAAGTTAGATTTGCAACACTCATCTGTAGAAAAGCCACTGCAGCAATGCCCTGCATCTCCGCCTTTAACATGCCAAGAGGTACGGAAGTTGACTGAGCATCAACAGGAATGAATGTGACTTTCTCTGAGAATTATTGAACAAAGAAACAATCAACAACAACAAAAGAAAGTAGATCTCATCTGCTCGAGGGCTTGGTGATAAGCAGCCAGCCAATTCAAGCTACATTTAATTCTGGTGTCCTATGATCTATTTGTTTCAAAATGTAGATGTCTAATTATTAATAAATTTATAAGTAAATTCATTTTAAAATACTATGTTTATTTTACCTGTAGGAATAAAATATAATTCAAATATGCTTAACATTGGTTACATAAGCCTATCTGTGAAATTTCATGTGAGTAGAAAAGGGAAGTTTAAATAGAGCATTTCATGGAAATATAACTCTGAAATGTTTATTAAATATAAGTGATAAAATGTAAGAATCATTGTTGGACTGTAGCTTGTATGTATCAGTGCCTCGCAGCTCATGGGAAAGCTACGCTGGTGGTTCAGACCGGTGGAAACATGTTAAATCATGTGAACATGTTTTGGAAAATTATGAATAAACAGGCTTTCTCTAGATTAGTTTCAAATTCACATTAGGACAAGTTAATAAAAGGTTCTCAGAATAAATATTTGTAAAGAATAAATGCTATGGCCGGGCATGGTGGCACACGCCTGTAATCCCAGCACTCAGGAGGCTGAGGCAGGAGGATTGGTGAGAGTTCGAGACCAGCCTGGGCTACAAAAGCGAGCTCAAGGCCAGCCTGAACTGCATAGTGAGACCCGGTCTCAAAAAGACAAAAAAAAAAAAAAAAAAAGAATAAATGTTATGATACTTCCTAATTCAACAAAGCAAATATTTTTCTCTTACAAAATGTGAGGGGCTCCTTTTCCTAACTTTAGAATTCCTTTTTATATTGGAAGAGGAAAGTCTGACATATGTACTAAGCATATTTACTAAGGAAGAACTCATGCGAGTTTCCCCTTCCTTTTTAATTTTCCTCACAAGTTTACTTGCCAGTTTAAGCATGAGCCAGGAATAAATCATCCACTGGCCTGGAAACCCACACCTCTGTTTTGCAATAACGGGGTGGACAATGTGCTGTCCTTCTGTCACACGTGCCTGCCACTCACTTCTATATATAAAGCTTTCCTGGAAGATACCTATGCCCTTTTTCTATACTTTTTTTTTGTTCAGCTACTTTTATACTCTGATGAAAAAGTTAAGTAGAAGTGCCAGAAATCACATGGTCCTCAAAACTTAAAATGTTTGTTGTGTGGATCTTACAGAAACATGTCCCTGACCCTTAAACATTTATACGGAAATGCTCCAAGACTTAAGGTGATGATTAAAAGAAAATTTGAAAAATCAATAAGATAACACATGGATTGCACTGATATAAAATATCCAGATGCTAGAGATAGTAATGGATTTGTAGCAGCTTAACGGTGTGTGTGTGTGTGTGTGTGTGTGTGTGTGTGTGTGTGTGTATGTGTGTGTGTGTGTGTGTAGTGTGTGTATTAAGGGTAAAGACAGGAACAGATTAATGAGTGAAAGATTTCCTTTTGGAGCAAAAATGGTGGGGTTATTTACTTATTTTATTAATATTAATGAGAGAAATGGCAATGAGACAGTTTCACAACAGGTTAGTAGGACAGATGCGATAATTAATATATTGCATATTGTTGTTGTCGTCGTAGTTGCTCAGAGAACCAGATGCAGACGTATCTTGTCTACACATTATTAGTACAAATCTCTCTTCTCACTGAACAAAGACAGTGCTTTTGAAGTCAAAGTAGTTGTTAGCTGTACAACGCTGTGGGTATATTACCATCCACTGCACATTTTAAAACACTTAATTTTGTGTTATATGAATTTCACTTTCGTTTAAAAAGTAAACATCTGGTACACGAATGGCCAAGATCAGATTAACTCACAAAAATTCCTATGAATATTTTACCATCTGCAAAATGAAACAATAAAGATGGCATATGTTTATTCACTTAGTTGCTTACTCATGAAACCTTTACTCAGCATCTTCCATGTTCTAGGCACTGGGTAAAGCTTGGAGGAGACAACCTGTAAGAGCAACTTAGGTCATGTTAGTTAAGATAGACACAAGGAACTAATTAGATAGCTAGTCTAATAGTGACAAATATTATGCTGAAAAATACAGCTGGGCAAGGGAAAAAAAGAGTGTGAAGGTGTGGGATGCTGTTTTAGAAAGCAGCCTTCTCCATTCGGAGGTGGCCCTGAAGCACAGACCCAGCTAAAGTGAGAAAATTGCCATAGCTACGTGTAGGGAGGCTAGGTGCGGAAAACAACCACAACCAGGGACTCATCTTGCACGTGTTTTCCATAGGTGAAGAGCAATAATAAGGCCTGGGCCCAGAGCAACTCCATCGTTTGGGAATACAGGGAAATGAAGAAAGGGAAAATCCAGGGTTAGGACTGGTGACTCATATGTACAGCTTTGAATTCACTGTAAACGAATCACTACACTAAAGGAAATGAAGAACAGTAGCACTTAAGGCATCTTGAAGTATTCATGAACAGTAAAATATGTTTACTTGTACAAAATATTCCAGGCTCTTTTTATTGTCAATTCAAGAGGAAGCTGTAGGGCAGGAGGAGGAGGACGGGGAGGAGGAGGAGGAGGAGGGGGAGGAGGGGGGGAGGAGGAGGAGGGGGAGGAGAACCTGTGAGTTTACTTCCATACCCAAATTATGTACCTGTGTAAAAACTACGTGCCTGTTCCTCCACACATGCTTATTGCTTTTTCTTTGTCTCCAGTTTTATGATTCGACATTCACTCTAATTTGTGTGTGCTGAGTTTGCTTTTCTACTCTTATAGAACATGCCATCAAAATTAAACTTATTTCAAGAAATTCCATTTAAAAGACATTCTGGCATTGAGAAGAAATAATTTTATCTCCTTGGATGGGGAAAAACAACATATAACAACACATTAGCTCATGTCTACTTGGTGAGTTAACTAATATTTCTTCTTAGTTGCTTACTAAAGCAGGGCCAGATGCTTGGAATGAATGACTTGGTTTTAAAATCCAGATTTTCTTCTTTGATAATAGAGGGATCTTGCCCCTTACCACCATCACTAACCAATCTAGTTGGAGAGATACCAATCACACACTTTTTGAGAAAATCATGACAAACAGAGAAGCAGAGGAGTCAAATATTTGACTCATTTAAAACTAGCAGGAAGATGCATATTTTTATTTTTATTTTATTTTGTCTTTTTGAGACAGGGTCTCACTATGCAGTTCAGGCTGGCCTTGAGCTCACTTTTGTAGCCCATGCTGGTCTCGAACTCGCACCGATCCTCCTGCCTCAGCGTCCCAAGTGCTGGGACCATAGGCGTGAGCCACCACGCCCGGCTAAGATGCATATTTTCAGAACAGACTTTTCCCCATGAGGGAAAGATACAGAGGCAGTTCACATGCTGGGGCTAGCGTGACTCTGGAGGCCAAAAGAGCCATGGAAGACCAAGTGGAAGACTTAGCAGGAGATGCCATTGTGCTCCCTGGTGTTGGTGGTGTGGTTGGTTCTTAACTGCCAGGCAGGGCGTAGGAATTGATCCCTAGGCTGTCACAGCTCCAAGACTATGTGCTCCAAGTGTTGTCCAAAGTAAGGCGTTTCCTTGGGTATCTCTCATTTCTACTGAAGATGATCCTATACACGACCCAAACTTTGCTCAGAATATTCATCTAGGTAGACAAACATTGGAACAATCCCAGGCTTTTGTTCAAGGCCAGAGGATGGGGGGCCTGGAAACCTCTGAGTTTTTGGAGAAATTCCACTCTAGAGTAAATATAACCGGCTGGGAGGATTTCCTCTCAGGAAGCACGTCCTAAAAACTCTTTGCATTCTCAGTATTCGTATGACCACTAGTACCCTGATATACGTTAATGGTATAGGACATTAGTGAAACTTTGGAAACACTCTTATTAAACTATTACTACTTTATTTGATATTTCCTATGAGATCATTTTATTCTTTGTAGATCATCTGCAAATATAAAATGAAACAAAAAAGATAGTTAAGATTTGGAATCAATATAGATATCCAAAATGGATGAATGGGTAAAGAAAATGTAGAATGTGTAACAGCCTAATATGATGCAACCGCGAAAATAATGGTATTCTACCTTTAAAAGAAAAATTGTTGGAATTAGAGGACATTCTGTGAGAGAAATAAGTAGATGCTGTGCATGCCGTTTCCCATAGGTGAATGTTTTTAAAACTATTGGAGTGTATAATAATGATTATTATTGATTGGGGAGATTGGGGAATCTATAAGTAGTATCCAAACCCAGAATAAGTTCTAGTGCTCCATAGAACAGTAGTTCACAGCAATCCACTCTGAAGGTCTTAGTTACTTCTGTCCTTGCTGAGTCAGAATACCTAACACTCATAAGTTAAAAGGGGAAAGGTTTGTTTCAGCTCACAATTCATAGGCGTTCTAGGCCATACTCAGCTGGCTCTAAGGCAGGGCAGCAAGCATCACAGAGGAGAAACAGTCAATGGCAGGCAGACAGAAGGCAGGGAAACAGCAAGCAGCAGCGAAAGCAACAGCAAATTAATCCTGCCCTTCCCCTCTCCTCCCATCCTGGCTGTTCCATCCCATTATGCCTTTTTTTGGCACTGCCAGGCACACCCAGGATGGGCCTTCCCACTATCCGTACTAAGCATTTTCATAATTTCAATCAGTGCATTAACATAGTGTCATACATCCTTAATCCAAATAATACACCCCCTAGATTTAATCAGTTCTATGAATGAATCATTCTTTACAGGGGGTGCATCTAGGTATAAGTCTAACAGAACTTGTAAGGAAAAAAGGAGATGAATTATATGTAACAACACTGAAAAGTTTCACTGCTTTGAACCCAGGCTTTAACTGTAGCTCTCTAGGGTCCACAATAATGTGTACCAATGATCATGAGCTTGTACATATATTACAATAAGTTGCATATTAACACATGTACAGCCTTTAATACAGTTCTCTGCACATCATAAATGTCATAGAAAACATGTTCCTTTCTGCAGTTCTAAGACTACAGAAAAACATTAGTGTCCTAGAATACCTTCAAGATTTGATGACTTAGTGTCTACTTCTTCATGTCATTAGAGAATCTTTTTGTTTTAAGACTTATAGCACTTTAAAAATATAAATTTTTCTATGAATTAAGTTAATACATTGTAGCTTAACCTTGCTAATCATTTAGTAATCAAATAGTCTAGGAATTTTCATGCTTTTGGATAACATCATTTATGATGCATTCGAACCTGAAAAGTAAAACTTCATTTTCTACCAAAACTCAGGGAAGTTGAAAACTTGGGATCTCAATAATAAATTGAATTTACTTCAGAAAGTGAAAGAACACCACTAAGTTAAAATTCACATCATATGTAAAGACATTAGTGCAGCCTCTGTATGGTCTAAGAGATGGGAAAACACTGGCTGGGTTTCTCAGACATCTTAAAGTGTTTTCATGTTATGTATTAAGGATGCCAGCTTTCAGCTGTTTTCTTCTGGCCTTGCCACTTAATGGCCCTGAGACTCGCTAGGCGGAATGCAAAGCGCAAAGCAGTTTGTCAAGTGGAACGATAACCAAGCTCCTTTATTCATTTCTCAGTAGAAAAGCAAGAAGTCCTGTTTATTGTACGCATTATGGAATCCACAACGCGCTGCAAAATGACCTTGCAGGATGCACAAGCAGGACAACAGGCAACGTGGGCTTCCTGAATTGTCACAGAGACCCGCAGTGCCTCTTGTTCTGTATTCCTGCGTCGCACATCAATACAAGTCCTTTAAAAGGTATTACTAGCAGAATCCATAAAAGGGCAATGACCACGTACTTATTTCAAATTGAGTAGTTAAGGAGAAAACCAATGCAGAAGTTTCCTAGGAAAC
>PVJA010044786.1:0-15979 GCA_004027025.1 Myocastor coypus | reverse complement strand
AAATTTATTTATTTATTTTTTTCTTGTTTCAGAACCTTTGTTTGTTTATTCACTCATTTTTATGGCCGGCTCAGCCCGCCCCGAAGGCAGGGCTGGTGCACCTTGTGGTGCCGGGGATCGAACCGCGGTCCCTGAAGCCTGCCCAAGCTTTCCCAAGCAGGCGCTTTAGACCACTGAACCATCCCGCCGGGCCTTTTTTCTGTCTTTTTGAGACAGGGTCTTGCTATGCAGTTGAGGCTGGCCTTGAGCTCACTTTTGTAGCCCAAGCTGGTCTCGAACTCGCACCAATCCTCCTGACTCAGCCTCCCAAGTGCTGGAATTACAGGCGTCAGCCACCATGCCTGGCAATGCTGAATTATATTTAAAGCTACACAGATAGATTGAAGACATCACAGTGAACTTTGCCCCTTACGATCACAGTTGCTCAGCCCTGATAGCTGAAATTTGAACCATGCTGTGATTAGTTAACCACTAGTGTTAAATAAACCGTGGTAACTGGATTAAGGTGCAAAGCAAGAACTGCCTTTACTACACTTGTCAAATTGGTCTAGACTGCTGTCATTATTTCTGCTGTCAAGCTTTCAAATGAAAGCACTGAGATTGTAATTTGAATTGGGTGTACCTTAAAATCTAAATCATTAGTTTACCTTTTTGTTTTTCTGAGTAGAGGTTTCCACTATTAGTAATTATGGTAGATGAAACTGGGCACATTCTGTGTGCAGGTCAGAAAAGTAACAGGAAGGGAGGTTGCTGTCTCCAGGCACATGTGAATACCTCAGATATACTGGGGATGCCCATGCTGCTGCTGTACATCCAGAGGAGGAGGGCGCACCCATGGAGACACGGCTCGTCTCAACTCACCTTCTCCAGAGAGGGTTCTCACTGCAGAGGAGGACAGGCCCATGGTTACCTACATAGCATCTTTGAAAAATTAAGATTTTGGGATAGATAATAGGCCTAGACAAAATCCTTAAGTTTTGAAAAATCAACACATAACACCCTCTTAGACTGTAGTACCTTAAAGATTTTTAATATGTTTGTTGAGAAATAACACGACAATGAAAAATTCTCCCTTTGTAAATGTATAGCTAAGTTGGTTTAAACAGGGAATGAAATATATTTACCAGTCATCCTGGGACAGGGCTGTGCTAACTTTCCCTGAGTCCCCATTTGTGTAGGGTATGTCAGTGGTTCCACTTCTATATGTGTTTCAAAGTCAGGAACTCTTAGAATTTTAATTTTAGGTAGGAAAGTGCCATCAAACATTTTCAGGAGCCTAGGAAGAAAGATAACTTCACTTATCTTTATATATATTTTGTGTTTGTGTATGTATACACATATATAATATTTATTTGAGAAGTACTTAAGGCAATATTGGGACAAAAATATTCAGATGGAAATATAATTTACTGAATCTTTGTATTACTTTTAGGATGTAGTAGTTGTCCCTATTTTGTAAAGAATTGAAATAAGATTTGGGAAGATCTTATGAAAGGGAAAGAAAGTGCTCAAAAAGAGCAAGTGGGATGGAGAAAATTACAAAAGAAAGAAGGGGAAAATTATATACATATACATACACAATATAGCTAAGACAATTTTACTACTGATTTCTTTATTTTGTATTGCTAATTTCTATTAGTTCATTAAAAGGAAGAGTTAGTGTTTATATTGTTTGATCAGTTTTTCATGCCTATGTTTGTAATCTGAGTTATTGTAGGAGTCCCTTTTAGGTCCTCATTTTGATCCGAGAATTCAGTATTTGTAATCCCAAAGTCACGTCATTGGAATCTCACCAAGGTAATTCCAATCTACCACTTCTCATGCAACCCACAAGGAAAGTAAAGACAGTAAAACATATTTATAACTATTGGGGAGTCAGGGGGCTCTAAGTCCAGCCACAAAGATGATTCTCTGGAACAGAGTGATCCAAGGCCTCACCCAGCTTTATTCAGTGGATGAGTGGCTTGAGGAGGAATGACTGAGCATTGTGGGAGGTAGTGAGTACTGTTAGCTGAGCTAGGTGGGGGCCCTACCTTTACCTCTACCACCTGCAGAGGATATGCAGAGAGAGTAATCTGCATAAGGCTATTTAGATAGTATCTAATGTTTTAGGTAGTCTGGTGCTTCAGCTTTGATGTAGTCTTTCAAGTCCCAGGAAGTCATAGCCTCTGTGTCCAGACTCCTTCCCAGCTGGCAGCTCGGAGCATCAGCTCTCTTACCTGTCTTGACCCAGCTCACATTAAGGAGCAGCAGGTGTAGGTTACCAGGGAGACATGCATACCACCTTCAAAGACTATCACCAGCACCTCAGCTGGAGCAATATACATTGCTTAAGGCCAATTGAGAGGATAAACAAAAGTCCTGGCCGGCTCTTACATATCCATACAAGGAAATAGGGCCAGACTCAGTCAAACTAGAGACAGTTGCTCTTCCTTCAAGGAGAGCTGGTCAGGTAGGTGGTCCTCCACAGTAATTACTTTGAAGATAACAATATGCAATATAATAACCATTGTTAATTTCTTATCATCTTGTTTTGAAATTCTATATTGTTTTATTATGTTTTTTTTTTTTTTTTTTTGAAATAAAAGTGGAAAGAAACAAGGTTCGAGAACATAACTAAGGAAGCCCTGCTTAGACACTTTAGTGGTGAAGTATAACTGCCTTTTTAAACTAACATGGCATTGGGACACAAGGCAATGGCTCATCAATGCGATATTTACTGAGATCACAGATAATCCAAATGGTGCTCTTAGCTTCTTGATGAGATAATTTGTGGTGTATTTCTGAGACTCCGTGTGGTAAGTGCTATGATTTTCAGAAGTACTACAGTGAGGAGAGTTAAGCTAGCCATCCTGACTAAGACCATGGAATAAGAGCTGGCACATTCAGGATCCTGGCTCCAAATTCCACTGTTCACTCCACCTAATGCCCCTGGTATCTACTAAGGGAAGTGGCATAATCTATAACTCTTGGTAGAATAAAGCCAATATATTAAAAAAGGGACATAAAATGTTTCCTATCTCTCTGGAGAGATCAATCTAGGAGTCTGGTAAATCACACCACACTAATGAAATTGTGTCAGAG
This sequence comes from Myocastor coypus, assembly GCA_004027025.1. NCBI lineage: Eukaryota > Metazoa > Chordata > Mammalia > Rodentia > Myocastoridae > Myocastor > Myocastor coypus. Next base: position 12,895 of record PVJA010044786.1, on the reverse strand, counting down.
TGTGCATGCTTTATGTAAATGTTAGACTAGTAGATTTTTGGATTTGGGGTCTTGCTTCAGTAAGATGGTCTGGTTTTTATGAGTCACTTTCAGGACATTAACGGAAAACAGAAATTGTAATGGGAGCTGTGCCTACTACCACAGAGCTTCTTTGTGGCTCAGCCTGGATGTCAGCTGCCCAAGCCCACTCTGCCCAGCCTCAGCACGCTGCAGCTCTTGCCTCACTCCCACCGACTCCTTTCTTCCCAGGCCTCCTCTTGCAAGTAGCAACCCCCTTCCCATTTTCAATCCCGGATTCTGATTTATTTTTCTCATTTGCACTGATGGACACTTATATTCAGACTGACCTATCCTACACAAATCAGAACTACAAGGCTTTTCCTTAAACTCTTCTTTAATATATTTCTATCGCTGTTATTTCTCACTGAGAATGCCACTTTCTAGGGACTTTGAACAGGAAGGAGATTAATAGAAAATGTCAGTATTGCTTGTTTTTTTAGTACTTTACAGTCAATGGTCTCAAAGTAGCAAAACTGATATCAGCATGATTATGGAAACCTCACATTGTAGTGCTCTTGTGCGCCATCTTTTTATAGCTCTATACTCACCTTGAGAATACACTATACAACCTTCCACTTGGTCTTCAAGCCTTGGAACTACCTGTGACTACGTATCTATAGACCTCCAGCCCTGAGGTTAATATCTCCCTTGTCATTATGTTTGTCTGAAGGTTGTTCTTTTTTTTTTTTTTTTTTTTTTTTTTTTTTTTTTGCTGTGGCCCGCTCAGCCTGCCTTGGGGGTGGGGCTGGTGCAGCGTGTGGAGCCAGAGTTGGAACCGTGGTCACTGCCGTTGCCTAAGCTTGCCTAAGCAGGCGCTTCAGACTGCTAAGCCATCTCACCCATCCCATGAAGGTTGTTCTTGATAAAAATTTATTATAAATTTATCCAGGTAATGACATTCCTGGAGTCCTTCTATACTGCTTTTGGTGTTTGCCCATGTTCTTTGAATTTGAAAATTTGTTTATTTGTATTTTAAAAATTTTTAGCACACATCATTTTTCTCCAACATTGAATATATTACTTCATTTTCTTCAGGTACTAAGTACTGCTATCAGAATTCTGATGATAATCTAATTGCTTCACCTGTATATCCCATATGTTCTTCATTTGCAAGGTGCCCAAAGAATCTGTTTTTTGTGTACATGTTTCCTTTCTTTCTCCTCCTTTCTCCTTCCTTGCCTCCCCACACTCTTTCCTTCCTTGCTTTTTAGGTCGTATAATTTTACTGAGATGTGTTCTGGTATTAGGTGTTAGGGGCCAATATAATCAGCAACATCATATGCATTTTTAATATTTAAATTCAAAATTTTTGTTTCTAGACAGTTTTGGGGTTTGCTGAATTTACTGTTTGTTCTATTTTCTTACTTTGGTTTTCATCTTCTAGTATGCATATGTCCAAACTTTTCTGTGCAGCTTAAGTACTTTCATTTTTTCTTAAATCCTTTCCTTCATTATTAAATATTCACTTCAAAGGTAAATTTTTTTTTGTTTGTTTTAAAAACTTTTAAAGTCTTTAAAGTTGTGCTCACATTCTCCTTCCAGTTTCAGAGCTGGTCTGCGCTTTCCACAAACATTATTGACAATTTCATTATTTTGGTCCCTTAACATACACATTCAGTTTTCTTCCTCATATTTTTATTTTTTTTTCTTTGTTTGGTTTACAACCCATTGTTTACTTTGTTTGCTCTGTATAGTGTTGATTCTAATTTAATCTTAATTTAGAGATTTTTTCCCATTTTATTTTCAGGGTTCTGTTATACCACGTTTGAGCTTTACTAGTTGGATTTTTGTGTTATTCTTGTATCTTACAACTTTTTCATAATGTTCCTTAGTTAATTTTGAATAGCTTACAGTTTTGTTCTATTTTGTGACATACTTTTACTTTACCCATGTAAGCTATTCTTCTCCACCCCCCCACCCCCCCATTTTCCTTACAACTCTCTAGCTGTGTCTTGATATCTAATGATATAACTCTCCGGATGCTCGCACCCGGCTCATGTTTATGTAAAATGGAGAGGTTTGGACATCACATGTAGCTTGTAGAGCTCCATTATCTTTTGCTTTTGTGTTGTGTTTCAAGGTTATTTTTAAGTTGGACATGGTAGTGGATGCCTATAATTCCAGCATTCTGAGCTGGGGCAGAAGTTCATTTCTGGGCTGCATGGTGAGTTCAAGGCCAGCCTGTTTCAGAAAACTGAAGGTATTTATGACTGTGTTCTTTTCGGATTCATCTGGGCCTTTGCTTCTTTTGTTGTCTCTGTTGGGTTCACTTCTGAACCTTTCCCAGCAATCTTCCTTCATCGTGGGCTTCTGTCCTTAATGGCAGCACTTGTGGAGGCTTTCCGAGGTCAACAGGGAAGGGGCGTACTCACAAGCTCCCCACACTTTCAGCCCCTCTGCGCTCTTTGGTCCCCGTCTGCAGTGACTGTCGGCACTCTGCTCTCCGGCTCTGTGACTCCACTCCAGCCCTTTCTGCCCCTTACTCCTGCACACATGTGCAGATGGTGCTCCAAGTCATTGGTGGCTTATAGCCATCTCCATGCACTGTTGCTTCACAGCAGCAACTTTTCTTCTAGTTCTGTTTTAAATAGTTTATCATTTGCTAATCATCATTTGCTGTTTTAATTTTTCATAATTATGCACTTTGTCTTTGTATAGAGATTGGAAAAGATTATGAAGGCACCACTGTCACCCTCTGGACTCCTCCCTGCTCTACAGGTTTTTAATGCATACAATGACCTTCATGGAGAGTCATTAATGATCAATGGATCCTGCTACATATAGTAAAGCAAAAATTCACCAATTGCCTTATCTCTGTGTTATTCAGGAAGCCCTGAGGCCATCTTGAAGAGATTTCTTGAAAAATTTGCCTCAGAACAACACAAATTCTTTTCTTTTACTAATAACATATAATAGAACTTTAATGGTCAAATATTTCCAGGGTAGAAAATAATTTCACCAGAAACAGCTTACACATAGACTGAGTCAAAGCACAGGTTTCTTTTCAAATATTCTTGTAGTGTCTTATTTATTTATTTATTTATTTATCTTTGTGGGACCAGGGCTCAAACTCACGACTTTGCACTTGCCAGGCAGGCACTTGTGCCATGGAACTCTCTCCCCAGCCCTCACTTGCAGTGTTTTAAAAGCCAGTTTTATTTGGATTATAGGTACAGAAAATAAAGAAATCATTTCACATATTTGGAAGCAAATTTTGTTAGCATAGAGTGCTTATAGGCTATGGAAGACTACTGGCCTAGTCATGACTTTAGCGGTGTTATGGTTTGTGTCTAGATGTCCCCCTCCAAAGCTTCATGCAGTCATGGGATCGCTTCTGGAATTTGTGATTGGTTATTGTGGGTGTGGTTACAGCATCTCCCTTGGGGCAGGTGGTTTACATTTCAACGTAAGGAAGAAAAAGAAGTTAGCTGCTTGAGCTTCTGCTACTCTCTCTTCCTCCTGCTCTTAGTTGCCACCATGAATGGCTGCTTTCTGCCATGTACCACGCTGCCTTGGAGGCATCTGAGTATGGACTAAAACCTCCCATAACTGTGAGCTAAATAAACCTTTCCTTGCTTCATTTTGGTTGTCAGATGTTTGTCCCAGCAACGAGAGAAGAGTAACTAAGACAAATGGTAATCATTCCTAGGCAAGGGAAAGCTTTCATTCTGAGACTACCCTTGGAAGGCAAAGAAATGAAAATTTGTGCTTGCTTGAAAGACCATGTATGCTCATAAAAATTGTACAGTATGAGTGAAATGGAATTTTGTCTGAATAAGATTAGATTTCTGATGGATTATTAGATCTTGTTTCATGGAAGTATAATAATCAGGACTGAGATAATGAGAAGTAAAGTAAAGTGGAAAGTGAAACACTGTGTGAGGGTATCCATGTCAACTGAGAGCTTCCCTCTGATTAATTTTACTGAGTTAGCGATAATATTTAGAATGGTGATGATTTGTTAGTGTAGGTACACTCCTGCACAGTATTTGTCCCATTGTAGGACATAGCTCATGAAAGCTGTAGCATTCATAGTAAGATGGCTTCATTGTCTCAGGCTTCTACATGGAAATGCAACCCATAGCATAGACCTGGACTTCTGTGCATGAATAGGTAGATGAAGAACATAGATACTCTATCATTGTGAAAATTTGTGGCGTTGCAGCCATAGCTTGTGTTTGGGCAGAAGTGAGTGAGTGAAGAGGATACAGTTCCTGAGTCTGTGAATAGCAGGGAGTGTCCTGTGGTGACTTGTAGAGTGAGGTACAGTTCTAAAATTTCAGTATGCGGAGCTGTTGGAGAGCACTGCTGCATGAGTAATGATATATCTTATGAGGTGAAATTTTCGAAGGTTGGCTACTAAATTTGTCATAGTTCAAATAGAAAGATTTGATGATTGTGACATCTATTGCATATTTGTTAAGCATTATTTTGTTGTAGGTTTTCTTCATAGCCTGTACCCTTTGAAGGCTGTAACTTCAAAGCCATTTCTCATGATTCAGGGCAGTCTGTAGAAAAAGGCAATGCTGACATGATTTGCTAAAGCCCTCTTCCCTTACTTTCATAAAGTAAAGGAACATACTGGAACAGAGTAAGTATTTTGTCAGGTTGCTATGGGATGATTGAAAATTAGAACTCCAAAATTTATGAAATTGAAATCTCCCTCCTGCCAGCAATTTCCAGATAAACTTCATATGTATCATTATCTTACTTTTCACTGTCTTACTTTTCTTTCACCACTGAGACAAAATGCCCAGCACATTAACTAAAGGAAGAAAGGTTTATTTATCTCACAGTTTATGGAGGTTTCAGTCTGTAATCTGCTGGCACCAAGGCAGCAGGACACATTGTAGAGGGCAACAATTCATGGAAGCAAAAGACAACAAAGGCAGTGAGAAAAGGAGGTGGAAGGTGGCAAATGGATGGAGAAAGCCTCATGGGAATATAATATAGCTTGCAGGCTCCCACCCTGGGGCAGGTCCAGCCTCATAGCTCCCGTCCCAGAGCCACACAGTGAACCAGTCTCAAAGTCTAGATTAAAGTGCCTTTGAAAGTCCCACCCCACCAACTGCATGAGGCTTTGCCTGAACATCAAGTCACAAATCATAACAGTTATCAAAGAACAACCTCTCATCTCCACAACTAGGACTTTTGTGCATTGTGTGGAGATTTATAATACAAATCTAACATCACTATTTCATAATCATAGGCTGCTTGTTGTCATAGAAGTAGGAGTAGTTTTCATTGCATCTTACAAGTTACCACAAAATTTGATTCGGCTAAGGATAGTGATTTGCTAGTGTAATCATCCTAATGACCACAGCAGCGATGCCGTGTGCTAACAAGTGCAGGCCACCCAAAGAACTCTGTGGTCTTAATTCCTTTGTCCTCAAAATTAAGTGGACTTCTTTAAAAGAACAAAGATAGACTTTGTATCTGTTCACACTTATTGTTTTAAATTTACTGCTTCATTTTTTTGAGGCACAATTATAGCTGAATGAGTATGCAAGAACTAAGAACATCTCTGTTCCTTCATATTTTTTTTTCTAAATTGTAAACTGACATAAGGAAAGTCATATAAAATTTTCCTTTTGCTATTGTTTTCAGCCAGAATTACTGAGAAGTTTTTGTTTTCATGCACAGTATGAGATGCTTCTGAGCTATTCTGAGAATAATATTAACAGAAAATAGACTCATACCATAATATTATCAGGTATTAAACCCAAGGAGCAGACTTATGCTCCTCAATGCATATTTTTAAATGTTGAAATGAAATGTTTTTGTGTCATGGTGCAGGCTTGAGATGATTGTTTACTTCTAAGCTTTAACTAAGGCATAAAGCCAACCTAATACACTCATTATTATTCACTGAGAGTGTACATTTTTGGCTAACATTTCAGACTTTAGTCAACATCAGGCCAATGGTTGATTTTTGTCTGTTGTCTTGTTTTTTTTTTCTTGATTTTTATTTTTCCTGGTACGTAGGTGCAGCATACAAGGTGCGTCCCCGGGACGGGGCCTGGTGTATGCACATCACGCATCTCAGTTCCCTTTCATCCCCTTCCCATTTCCTCCTTCTGCCTCCTTCTATGTCCTTGTCCCATTCCTTTTACAAAGGATCTATCTCTATATTTTCTATTATCTGTCTTTTATTTTGTTCTTTGTTTTTACTCTGGGTTTCTCAGACAAGAGAACAAATACAGTATTGAAACGTGTGTGTCTAATTTATTTCACTTAACATTATGGACATTTTGATTTGGGATTGTGTTAAATCTGTGTATCAGTTTTGAAAGTATGGCCATGTTGGCAGCACTTGTTCTTTCTATACAGGAACAGAGGACAGCTTTTCATTTTCTGATGTCGTCTTTGATCTCTCTTTAGAGTCCTGTATTACAGAATACTATGGCTTTCACTTAGTTTTATTTACTTATTTATTTTTTAGGACAGAGTCTACAGGGTCTCACTACGTAGATCGGACCCATAGCAATCTGCCTGTGTTCGGCTCCCATGAAATCTGGGATTACAGGTGAGAGTGACCACACCCTGCCTCACTCACCATCTCAGCATGCCCCAGGGGCGGGGTCAGCACTGTACGCCAGGGGGACTGACCCCTGCAGCCCCTGCACTCTGCCTAGGCAGAAGCCTTAGTCAGCTGAGCTATTTGGCCAGCCCTTTTCACTTTTTTGGTTAGGTCAGTGCCTAAGTATTGTTTTCTACTGGGAATAATATTCTTCTTCTTTGTTTCTTATTTTTTGCGTTTAAAAAAAAAAACTTTTTAAAAAGAACAAAACTAGTAAAGTATGCATTAGAAATGATATAGAATTCCACTATGCAAAATGATAGGAATTCAATAATGTTTGTTGTATTACATATTGTTGTCTTCAGGACAGCTTGGCTGATCTCTGCTTTCTCTCTCTCTCTCTCTCTCTCTCTCTCTCTCTCTCTCTCTCTCTCTCTCTCTCTCTTTCCTTCTTTTGTTCTAGGACTCCAACTCATGACCTCACACTGTGCTGCCAAGCTATTTCTCCAGTTAGCTTGGATAACTGTACTACTGATTTCTACTGCTCTATTGATAGGAACAGTTAATGCTTATTTTTTATTATTCTTTTTCATTTTTGACCAATTTTGCATGCTTACATCTGTGTGTTTGTTTTTATGATAGTCTATTACCTTTTTCAGGATCTGCATAATGAAGTGAAATTGCAGTATGCCCTATGTCAAGATATTTTTCCCTTTCTACTACACAAGGAAAATAGAATGAAGCTGCCCCAGTTGCTCTTGGCTCTAGGAACAGGACTATGGCAGGTATAAGCCAAGCATAGCTGGTCAAGCACCTCCCACTTCTTAAGTGATTGTTATTGAGGAAGAGTAGTTGTCATGAGTCAGTGTCTTCTACTTCAGAAAACAAGGGTGAGTAAGATGAGTAAGTGTAAGAAATGATGGGATTAAGGTTTGCCAGAGATCAGGAAAGATAACCATGTGAAACATCTCATTTAAACATCGAATAGTGGCCTGCATCTGCACTTTCCCCACAAAGCATGACTCTCATGTGAAGTGTGCCTCCTGCTTCTGTCCAGCTGTCTTCGTCCTCTGAACAAGCAGAGAAGAAGTTTGGAAGGGAAGGTGGGACACAACGTGATGGGTGTGATGAGTGTGACTGGCCCGAAGAGCGCTGGTTACTCTCCCTGCCAGTGACAGGAATAAAGGGCACAAGCAAACAAGAGCGGAGAGAGGGGATGCTGCCTGCCTTGGTCATGGAAGTTCAGATCTCTGCTTGAAGGATTCCAATTCAAAAAACTGGATCATTGCGCAAAATAGGTGAGAGAATTGAAATTGTCCTTTAATAAACGTTTGTCTTGTTTATATATTTGCAGTGAGATGATAAAATTGTGGAAATATCCCTTCCTGGCATTGCAATAATATGGCTTTTATAACTAATTAAGATGATATACTGCCACACTAGCTAAGATTAATGTTTCCTAATATATATGTGGCACAATTACAGGCAGTGTTCTTGTTGTTATCTAATCTCAAAACATGTGCTTTTTAGGACTGTCATCTTTTGTAGAATTGACAAAGAAAATAAAAATCAGACCATTATCTGACTCTTGCCCTGCAGAACTAATGAGGCAGAATCGTTATTCATCCGAGAGTAATTAACTGGGCCTCCACTTTGCGCCAGACAGTGAGCTCACTCAGATAAGAAACAGCTCTTTGCTTATAGCCCTCACAGGGCAGACGGCGACAGGTAAACAAATCACTGCCCTGTAAGTTGATAAATGCTCTTAGAAAGGTAGGAGCAGATGCCACAGACACTGGAAAGAGTGCTCAGATGCTCCCAGCAGAAAGCGAAGATTTCGGAGCAGTCCATACTTGGTTTGTAACAAAACTTCAGAAGGATGGAAGGAGGAGTAGGAAGAACAGATCAGGGAAGTCAGTACAGCTAGGACACATGCTCCAAAAGAATACCGCGCCTCAAATTAAAATCAACCTATCTGCCAGGCTAAATGTACAGATATTAAAGAAAATAAATACCTTTGAAGATAGACACAACCAATATAATTTACTGAAAGTTTTATAAATATTGCTTCTACCTACTATGTACACTACTCAAAGCTCTCTTTGTGACCTGTAGTATAGGTTATCATAGCTGCAGCCAAAGGGCTAAGTTTAAACGGTTAATAGGTAGGACCCCTGGCCTCCGAAGGTGCTGAGCTCTACAGCCAATCAGAGCCCACGCCTGCATCCTGTACCTGCACCACCACTTGCACCCAGGAACAACAGCTACACTGCTAAATTATGAACCACCCAGCCCACCCGCTAGGTCATAGCACCCATGGTTATGGAGACGTACTTGGCCACTCTCACTCCTCTGGTCTCAGTCAGCCTTTATTCCCACCCGTCTGCCCACTCACCACAGCAACCCCGAACCGTCACCATGAAAGCCTCAGCTCATCCAGAATGTGATCAATAAAAGATTGGTCTAGATACATTTTAAAAATTGGTGTAAATTTGGGGTAGCCCAGTATGAAATTAGAAGGAAGTTCATTGTGGATCCAAGAAGGAAATCTTGGTGCATATTCAGCACCAGCTTCCATATAAAACAAACTTTCTTATCTAGTTAAATTTCTACTCTAAGTAAGATTCAGTAAGGAGAAATAGATAAAATCATTATTTTGAAAGATCCAGGCTTAAACATTACTAAAGAATCTAGGATATATAATTAAACACCTCAGAATCTTATCAAAGTGAGGAAGCCAACTTGTATAGTATAAATAGAGAAACCATTAAAAATATCACAGTAATATTAGATAGGAAAAAAAGAAGAGGTTTGTGCCTTATATTGTGTCTACCTCACTTGCCTCTCTTTCTTTGGCACTTGGCAGTCATATTTATCTGACTACATCCTCTGCTTCCCAGAATTGACCCATATTTTCATTAGCTGAGGGGTCGTGTGAAGTCTTTTGAGGAATATGTTTTCCTCATTCCTGAACTGGAATTCAAAAAGAGCCATTCAGTCTGGGTTTGTCTGACCGTGAGATAATCCAAATAGAGCAGCTTTGTACTAGAATTCTGCCACCACTGCATGGTAGAGCAGAGAAATCATTTTAGGGAGATAAGAAATACACAGAGAGAAGAGAGAGGAGCACACAGGAGCATACTGATGGCGTCTGTGATACCTTTGTGGGGTCTGGTTCTCAGGCCTTTTGAAGTCTGGCTCTACCCCTGCCATTCCCTTGATTCCATGAGCTACACCTGCATCTCATATTAAATTTTCCTTTTATGTTTGAGCTGCTTGAGTTGGCTTTACTTGAATCCCAAAGGATCTTATGAAAGACCAGATCAAAGACCAGAGGTCTTCACTAGTGAAAGAATTTATTGCTAATGGGTGTTCTTGAGAGATAAAATGATAGGAAAGTTTATATGAGTAAATTCTGATAATGGTGAACAAACATGAAATATTTTCTCATATGAAGTTTCAGAGGTCAGTGAGGCAGCTCCGCATTATGGGGACTCAGAGGCCAGCAATAGCAGAGTGTTATGGCAGAACAGTGGAGGGCAGGTTGTTTGCATAGAAGAACACCAGCAACTACTGAATTACAGTACAGTCCACACAGACTGTCAGGTGAGCTAAGAGCTGTGATGAGAGAAAAGGTGTGAATTCATTGGCCAAAACTTTACAGCATGTGGAAACACCGTCTAGAATTTACATTAGATTTTACACTAGATTTTCGACAATACAAAGAAAGGAGGCCCAAAAAATACCTCAAAAGCCAAAGTCACTGGGAGAAGTGAAATCACAGTGGAACAGAAAGAGCTGGGAGGAAAAGAAGCTTCTCTCGTTTGCTAGCCACAACCTACTTGGTCAGGAGAGAATAAATAATCTCCAGTGGTTAAATAATTTTCCACTCAGAGAATTTGGAGATAATTTATGTACTCTCAATAAGTCCCAGGGGAAATTTAAAGGCGGTGGTGGGGGGGGAGAAATCCTCAAAGAGGCAAAGTCACACAGGACAACAAGTACTGTGGCATGATCTCTACACTATAGTGTCATACAAAGAGCTTCTTTATGTCTACACCTGTACTTCAGCAAATCCATTTGTCTGTGTGCTTTCTGAGAATGTGACTGCGGGGGTGCAGGGCACAAATCCACAGGAAGTCTCACCTGCAAGCTAACGTGTGACCTCCACGAATGACCACTCGCGTAAACTACGTTGTCTAGAAAACAGGAGAGATCATTGGGAGACACATACTCAGTAGCACCGCAATTACTCAATTTTGGAAGCTTTTGATGCAAAGTTGTCAAAATGAATAAAAGACAAGAGGAAAAAATGCTTTTTCAAAGTAGAGATTGGGGCTTCAAATTGAGCTATTTGTTAATAATCTCAAAATTTTCTTTCACAGCCCTTTTGATTTATTGCCTTCATTTGTACTCTTGTATCAATCCATATAATTGGTTTTGCCTTCTGTGTTTTGCTTTATGTAATTAGTAAAATTTAAGGTTTTTTTTGGAAAAGGTTATTTTTATGAGTGCATACCTTGCTTACTTAGTGGAGCTGCAAGATCTCTAAAGGCAGAGCATATACTTTCCTGTTTCTCTAGCTTTGAAGACCATGTTTGAGCACATAGGTGTGCAGGAACTGGATAGTGCTAAAAAGATCATTGTTGCCGTGGGAGCCGGGGGAGGAGCTTCGGCACACAGGACGAGCACACAGGAAGACGCTGGCTGTGCTGCTCCTAAGACGCAGCACCCGGTGTTCACAGCGGGAAGAAATGCTGGCTCCACAGTCTGCTGGCCTCAGGCAGCGAAGCGCGTGCAGAGGGGCAGGCAGGAGCCAAGCTGCCTCAGCCAAGGCATTCCCAGAAGCACAGAGGGGAAGAAGACCTGACAAGAAGGGGCAGGGACCAGACGCGGACCCCAACACCTGCGCACTCTGTGCCAACACACTCAGCAGAGGCCACACAGTCCCAGGGTCACATCCTGCTTGGCGTCTCTATGTCAGTTCTACTTTCTTGTACATTCATTAACACATTTGCTAAGAAAGGAAGGATTTTTAACCAAATCTGAAATGGGTAACACAGCGTTTTTAAGCAAGTGGGTCATCACATAACACAAATACAGGTTACAGGGACTGCATCTGTGGGAGGGGAGAACAAAAAACTTTTTGTAACATTAGTTTTAGTATAAAAAGTCTACAGCCATACCGCCCTGAATATGCCAAAGTCTGTTTTAGGTAAACGTTGGGTGCTGTGAGAAAGACTGGGTTGAACCTTGAGACATCTGTGTTGATCCTTCCACTTATACTATAAGACTTGATAAATATAAATGATACAAAATGCATTTCAATTTTAATTTTGCAATGTTCAAGTCATAGTGGTAGTAACCGATAGTATTGCTATATCACATTTAGGGTCACAACACCCCAACAGTTCCGTGCAGTGTCACTATTAACACCTTTATTTTAAGGACAAACAGATAGATCATAGTGGTACAGAGGTCACTGTACGACTTCCTAAGGTCACAAGCTGGTAAATGATATAGAGAAGTCTAATTTAGATTTTCTGATTTCAGGATGAGCTATTCTGTTGCTTAGAATTGTTAGATACAGTCCCGAAGGCTTTAGGTAGCAGCTGTAGTCATCATAGGTATTTTGTAAGTGTTCCCGCATTCCGGGATCTGTTCTGAACTCTTGACAGGCTGCAGCAGAGTAAAATGTTAGAGAAGGAGGCAGGGAGCTTCTGGGATCATTGCTTAGTGCAACCACAGATGAGCTGTGTTTGTCTAATTCATCTCTTTTCTCTTTCCCAAGTAGGTTACCGGAAGGATGTATTGTCAACCTCTACAGTTTTCCCCTCCAGGTCCTAGATTATTTTTCTATCCTTTATGTATGTGTGAGAAGACGTGGCAGAATTATTTTGTTCCACCCATAGTCGCTGTTTGGCAGGGGTCTGCCTGGAACCTGTGTTTACCAGTCAAGGACACAGGCTTCACTCTTGGGTCTGCATTAACCACCTGATCCTGATACCTTAATTCCCAGCCCCTGCCATTCCCTAAGCTGCTGCGTAAGTGCTCCTTGCTTCTTGATGCTGGTTTGACAGTTACTGTCCAATAGCTACTAATTCTTACCGAAGCCGCATCAGGGAAGCATTATCAAGGCTGTTGCATGCTGAGCAGTAACAAGCACCACTCTGGGCTGCCATAAAAGCCACAGAAAGACACTCCTTTCTGTAGAGCAGCAGTTAATGCTTATTTCTTATTCTTTTTTTGTTTGTCCATTTATTTCTTTTTTTAAAATATTTTTTATTGTTTAAATTTAACATGTGTTATATTACA
>PVJA010044785.1:0-15970 GCA_004027025.1 Myocastor coypus | reverse complement strand
ATCTTTAATTAATTAATTAATTAATTAAATTTTTGGCCAGCTTAGCCTGCCTTGAGGGTGGAGCTGGCATGGCATGTGATGCCCTGTGGCTGCTTAAACTTGCCCAAACAGTTGCTTTAGACTGCTGAGCTATCTTGCCAGCCCTTTTGCTGTTGTTATCTTCTTGGGGCAGGATTTTACTATGTAGTTTATTTTATTTTATTTTATTTTCACAAATAGGACTTTTATTTATCACTATTAAAAGTCTGGATCTTCAACAGACTCTTGAACTGGTGGTTCATATCCATCAGCTCATTCAACTTTAGCTCCAGTCTCGTCTCCAGTAGCCTTTCCAGAGCTACTACTTTCACCATGAAGCTCCATCAGTTTTCCCAATTCAAACTTGAGCTTCTTCAGTATTTTTACTTTTCTGATGAAAACATCATGAAGAGGGCAGCTAGACTGGCAAGCCCTTTCTATGTCTTTCCCAGTGCTGTCTGGAATCAGTTTATTGACCACGTCCTTCAAATCATTTGTCTGCACCTTTCGGGTCATGATTTCCATCATTTTCTTGATCTGATGGACCTGTTGGTGCTGAGCATAAGAGGTCTTCCATATCTGATTGGTGCATTATTTAGTAAAGCCAACACAGAACAGTTGAAGCAAATAACCATCGGTAGTCTTGACATCAACATGAGCTTCGATCATGGTCTGCCATTTTTTGACCATGGAACACATTTTGTCACAGGTGAGGTACATGCCATGGAAGTTAGCCAGGCAGTTTTTGCCCTGAACATCTTCAGTAATTAGCTTGAGTTTTCTAAAGGCAACCTCATCATTGTGCAGATCAGCAAGGCTCACTTCGAACACATGACCTTTGAGCCCATCAGATGCAATTTTGGTTCCTTGAGTTCTGGTGACGAGTGTTTTTCTGATATTTCTTATGTTGAACATTGCAGGCGCCTTCACATCATACCAGTCTTTTTTAGAAAATGGGTCAACCACTTTCTTCTTGGCTCCTTTTTTCTTGCCTACTGCCATGGTGCTGCTCAGCGAGCCAAAAGGGCTTTTACTATGTAGTTTAGGCTGACCATAAACTCAGTTTGTAGCCCAGTAGTCCAGTAGCCGCAAACTTGCAGTGACCCTCCCTCAGCCTATCAAGTACCAGGATCACAGGCATGCACCACTATACCTGGCTGTTTTTAAATTTCCCCATATTTGGAAAAAAAAATCTGCTGTTATTTCTGTAGCAAGTTTTTTTTTTTAATTTCTATTTTTCTATCTTTTAACTGTTGATTTACCACTTAGCAGTCCAACTGTTTATATACAAGATGACCAAAAATTACAGTTTTTCACTAATTTTTATAAGATAACAGGAAATATAAAAACAAAAATTTCGTCAAATTTATTCAATAATTTTCTGTGCATGCTATATCTCAAGACATTCAATAAAAATGCAGTATTAAGATCTGGTTAGTAGCATCTAGTCTTTACTGCATTCTTTTTTTGTATTACTGTCTTTCTTTGAACAACACACTTTCCACTGTCATGTTGATCTTTGCTTTTTTTTGTGGGTGATAAAATTTCAATAAAATGTTTACCTACTTAATATAATGCTGAAGATGTTGGTGATGGATATCCTGGTTGGCATTTTGCTATCCTTTATTTTGCAATTATTTGGTCTATTATACCTAATCTAAATTGTACATGAGGGCTGACCTGATAGCTTAGTGGACTAAAGCGCTTGCTTAAGCAGAGCACAGTAACTGGGGTTTGATCCCTGTTGTGTTGTGCCAGCCCCACCCCTTGGGGGTGCCCTCAGACTGTGACTGAGACTGGGTGTGGCAGTGCATGCCTGTAATCCCAGCACTTGGGAGGCTGAAAACAGGGGTATCTGTATGAGTCTGATCTATGGAGTAAGACCCTATAGGTGCTGTCCTAAATAATAGAAAAATAAAATAAAATAAATTATAAATGACATTTTGAACTCCCTTGTTTTAAATAAATAGCAGACAGATTCCATACTTTTTTGGTTCAGAAAGTTCATAAATATTTTATAATATTTTTTTCCTCATTTTTTGATTACAGGGTAGCTTGTTAGAGTCTGGCCAACTCGGTCAACACCACTCACAGAATTATAACCAGCGAACACTAGTGGAATTTAAAATATTTTGCTTCTAACTTCACATTTTGTCATTTCTGTATCATGAATGATTAATGAACAGGAGATATCTTTTTGCCTTTCCATTTCATAAGTCAGAGTTTCCTCTCTGATATGCTTACATTTCCCCCTTTTTCAGTCTTTGCTTTTGCAGATCTTTTGGCATTTCATTTCTACCTACTCAAGCTCAGTATCCCAAATGTGTTTGTTTTGTATTGTAAAATACAAAATAAAATATCACTGAATTCTGGAGAAGTATAAAAATTGTATCTTATATACTTATGTTAACAGCATTTATAGATATTAATGCAAAATTTTAGGCTATTTTTCACAAATAGAATAAACAGAAATGAGTAAAAAAAAAGAAAAAGAAATACCAAAACTTATTAGATTTTACTGAAAAAAACCACCAAAGGCAGTTAGAATGTTATAAATAAAAATACGTGCAAGATGGTTAATGGATATACAAGTGTATCTTGTGCAACATGAACCAGTTAGGTGAAATGACACCTGACAAGCAGCACTTGGCATAGTACATAAACAGTCATGCTGCCTGAATGATGCTGCCACGTAGTTGATTCTTATTGCTCTTACATCAACCTTCTTCACATCATCTGGCAGCTGTTTGAATTTATTTCCATAATCTCCAGTTGTTTTCAAGGCATGTCTGTGTATACATAGTTACCTGCATCAACTGTAACTTCTAATTCTGACATTCACTTCACACTTGTTACTTCTGATACTGGGACTTTCAGCTGAATTTTTTTTTGTTGTCTTTTTTTTGTTTCCTGTAGTTTTGTTTGCTACCCTTTCATGAACTTTAATTCTTTGTTAAATTGGTCATTTATTTTGAATCATTTTGTTTCATGCAAATATTAGTGTCTTACCTAAATTATTAGTGTCTTACCTAAATTCACTGTTATTTTCTTTACCAAGCTTGTTATCTGTTTTATTATATCATCTTTGAATCTTGAACACCTTATTGACCTGATTTTTATTATTCGTTATCATTTCATGTAATTCAGCTGTTTGGCTTTTGATTTACTTTTTACCAATGTATCAGCTTTGAGCAAGCTGGGAGATTCTGGAAACATTTCTTGCTATTGATTGTTTGATTGATTGTACATGTTGAGGGCTAAGGGTCAATTACAGTGGGAGGAATTTGTTTTTGGGATCCTAGTATCTCAGTTCATGAATGCTTCTGTTCACAAACAATTCAGTTCTCAAAAGCATTTGATGAAATTTTGCTTTGTTCACAAGCTCTATATGAGGTCACAAATGCAACCATAGCCATTTCCCACACAAACATAGTGTAGCCATCATCCCTAAAATGGTGAAACAAGTGAACTGAAGTACCAGTTACATAAATCTCTTTATTTAGTATCTCTTTTCCAGAGATGTGCTCTAGAGATAGCTAACTACTGTATAGGCCTTTGCCTCTGTCCCTAAATTCAACACCTTCTGTTATTTGGGGGAATGAACTACAATATCAATGACAGAGAAGCCAGATATTGGTATACAGTAAAAACCACTTAATGGTAATAACTATGCTATCCTAGCAACCTGATGAAATCAGCAACAATAATAGAGTTAAAAACAGGCTGGATTATTGGAGACCCTTCCTGGTTCTTGCCTTGGCCCAAGAAGTCTAAATTTACAATCCCAAAAATTTGTTATTGGAATTTTATCAAGTTAATTCCAATCTACCACTCTCAGCATAACCATGAAAATGGCTTTTAGAACAAAGAGAGTGACCCAGGGCTGCACTCGGGTTTTATTCATTGGAAAAGGGGGAGTGGCTTGTGAAGGTGAATTGTGGGAAGGTGGTAGGCACTGAAGGGAATTGTGAGAAGGTGAGCACTGTGTGCTGGGCTAGGTAGGAGGCCTGCATTCACCTCTGCCATACTCAGAGATATGCAAAAGAAGCAATTTGCATTATGCTATTATGATAATATCTAATATTTTGGGGTCTGGTGATTCAGCTCTGATGTTTAATCTTTCAAGACCCAGGAAGTCATAGCTTCTATCTCAAGGCTCAGATCAGCTGACACCATGGAACATTGTCTCTTCATCCTGTTATCAGGGAAACATGTGTGCCATCTTCAAAAATTACCACCAGCACCTTGGCTAGACCAATACACACTGCTTAAGGCCAATTGAGAGAATAATGAGAAGTCCTAACTAGCTGTGTACATTTTAATACGAGGGAATAGGGTCAGGCTCAGTTAAAATGGAAACAGTTGTTCTTCTTTCAAGGAGAGTTGCTCAGGCGGTCCTCCACAGTGGATATTGGCATGTTATCAGAACCAGTAAAAGCTACCACTGTACCCCCATTAACAACAGAAAAGAGTGAAGTGTGGTGGCACACACCTGCAAGCCCAACACTTGATTGGCTGACACAGGAGGATTGCCATGGGTTTGTATTGAGCCTGGGCTACATAGTGTGTTCAAGGCTAGCTTTAATTACATAGTAAGACCCTGTCTCAAAAAATGAAAAATAAAAGACAATAAAACTCCCTGCAGTAAAAACATAAAGGCAAAGATAAACCAAATATTGACCTACAGTAAATATCTACTAAATGCAAAAATGATATTACTATTAATGATATAAAATTTTGAGTAATAATAGCTTTGAGTCATTAAATATCTAAAGATTAATAAAGCTTAATATTACTAGTAGTAGAGGGGTTGAAAAGGGGAAAATGAAAGCAGTAACATTTGAAAAATAAAGCAAAATTAGATGAGATGGAGAGAAAAATAGGATAAAGGAACCTATTAAGAAGTTAAAGAGGGGTTGGGGAGATAGCTTAGTGGAATAAATGTTTGCCTGGTAAGCACAAGGTCCTGGGTTCAATCCCTGGTACCGCCAAAAAAAAAAAAGGAACTTAAAGAAAAGTAATAGAGGGGCTGGGAAGACAGCTCAGTAGACTAAGTGCTTGCCTGGCAAATGCAAGGCCCTGAGTTCCTTTATTTCTCCATCTCCTAACAACTCATGTATACATATGAATCCCTATAGTTTGCCATAAATAATGCCCTTGTAAGTCCTGGCAGAGTCACCATGAGTCTCTGAATACTGCAGTGGTGGTAATGATGAAGCTACGGTCTTCCTAATTTTGCATATATATATATTATTTTATTTTATTTTATTTTTGTGCAGGGTCTCACTACACAGCTCAAACTTGTAGTGATCCTCCTGTTTCGTCCCTCCCTCATGCTGGGATTACAAATGTGCACCACCACGCCTGACTCCATCCTTGGCTCAGCGTGCCTGGATGTAGGGCTGGCTTGGCATGCAGCACCAGGGATTGAACCCTGACCCCTACGTTTACGTAAGCAAGCACTTATTCCGCTGAGCTATACTGCTGGCCCTGCTTAGAATATCCTTGATTCATCATCAACTGGATATTTACTATCAAAGGCTGTCTTAATTTCACTTAGGACCCCAGTGATTTCTACATAAAAGTCGCAGAAAAAAATGTTCTATCTGGTTAAGGGTCCAGTGAGATCCCCTGGGAACAGGTGACTTTAGCTGTATTTTCTCATGAGGATGTGTCTTGGAATGAACCAGCCAGTGTTGCCTTTCCTTCTTTATGACAGGGTTTGCAGAATTTCCAAAAGCTTACCCAAGTCTCCAACTGCTAGAACTATTTTTCTCTGCTGTGTTGCAGTAGTTCCTATATGGGATCCTTATAGAAAGACTCTATCTAAATTGACAACTTGGGTAGTTTGAATGTTTTCTTTGCCTGAAAACAGCTTGATGCTGTATTCCCTTTCCTGGTGTACGTGCTCACCATTTGCCTCTGTCCCTGTCTTCCCGAATTCAGTGGTTGGCGATGGAATAACATTTCCAGGAATTTTGCTATCGATATTTGTTTTCTCTAGCCAATTCTAAGAACAAACCTGAGGGTTCGATTGTGGGGTGTACTGAACACCTACGCACAATTTGAACAAACTTATTCTGTAGCACTTGTAGGCAAGCACGTGACCAAGGAGCTGGGGACGCCTGTGGTGTTTGGAGCCAGCCGGTAAGCACTCCTTCTCTAAACTTTATCTCCCATGTGAGTAGAGCTGCACTTTGGGCTTTTGTTTCCAGGGCGGTTGTGAAGGGCAGACAGCCCGAGTTCTTTTAGTTCTTTTACCCTGACGTAAAAGACTGAGTCTAAACAACCGCCTGCCATTCTCCGCAGGCTCTCCCTCCTGCGGATGACTCATTTGCAGGAGCTGCCTGTGTTTTCAGGGCTCTCCGAGTCCTACTGGGTCCCTGCAGAGGCAACTGAGTATCTTGCTGCGCACGACCTACCTTTGTGCGGCGCTTCCCTCCTCACTAAAATGTCTTCAGCGGCACAAAAGCAGCCGCCAAAGGGAACAGGTCTTGGAGAGAGTAAGTGGAGAGCAGACGACGCTGCTAACCTAGTCTAGGAAACCAGTGGAGCGTCCTTAAGAAACCCCAGCTCCAGCGTGGCTCACCCCAGCTTTCGCCCGCACCTCCAGACCCCCAGGTGAGACTCAACTCCACGAGCCCCGCGAGTAGCAGTTAGCGCCGAAACTCCACCTAAGCCTTATTAGCATGTTTTGTTTTGCGGAAAGAAATGCTGTCATCATCGCTTTTCTTTGTTTTCCAGGACTTTTTATTTTCTCTTTAACTCTGTAAGACATTTTCCTCGGGGATGGAGGCGAAAAAAGTGCTTAAAAAAAAAAAAAGCAAAATACTTCGGTTTAATTTAGCGCGTGGGACTTTAGAAATGTCTACGACTAACCAGGTTACCCCTTCAAGCCTTAGAACAGCCGCGAAGAATGGTGGCCAAAAGCCAGGCACACGAAAGTGATGCTGCAGTTTGTGGGGATCTGTTTCAGCATTTATATTTAAATGTATTTCCCTCAGAGAATTTTTAATTGGAGATTTCGCCTTGAGATACTCAGATAAATCAGATAGGGAGCCAACCCGAGTTATTTTGTTTTGTAACCAAGCTTTATCTCGGGGCTTTCTTTTTTGCCTCTCAGTTCTTGCCCCGAAGCGATCTGTAAAGCGAACCTACTCTGATACAGTTTGAAAAGTGCATTTTGTACTTGGCTCTTTCTTTGATCGAATTAATCTGGGCCTTTTTGTAGTCCTAAATGAGGCCTATGGCCTGACAATGTAGCTGTTTAAAGGGGATTTTAGGGGATAATAGCCAATGCAAATAGTGCCATGAGAATGGCGACTTGCTTTTGCACTTTCAATCACATAATAACAGCAAAGAAAGCTTTTAAAATGAATTGAAATTTTGTGGCATGCCATCTGGGATTATTTGGGGAAACAGTTCTGAATACTGAAGTTGGGCCAAAGAATGGAGGTAGGGACTGCTCTTAAGCTGACATGTTTCAGATGGTAACCTTATGCTAACTGGTGCAGAGTTAGCTAGCACTTTTTTCCCCCTTATTTTCTTTCTCTCAGATTATCTGCAAAAATTCTCTTTGATTGCTGGTATTTGGGTCTGAAAAACTTTTCTTTTGTTGAAGAATTCAATTCAACCCCTGCAGCTGCTGATCCCCTCATTGTCCCCCTCCTTATGTGTATGGGTCTCAGATGAATGTAGCCAAGCCTTTTAGTGCCTTAATAGGTGTCTACATAAAGGTCATTTCTTCTGTGGTACTTGTTTTAACAAAAGTTTATACACAAACAACAACCACAGCTAAAACATTCACATTAATCAATTTCCTACTGATGCAGAATGCAAGAATGGCTTCAAGACATGGCTGGGATGTGAAAAATGTTTGCTGTGTGTTATGTTGTAAAGCAGAAATGGTTTAAGCAATTGCACCAAAGGCAGAGCGTAATTGTTTCTGCAGTTTTCAAGTTGAGATAATTTGCCCTGGTGCTGGTGTGTGCACAGCCATGCTCAGGTGAAGGCTGAGGGCAGTGAGGGGCTTCCGGTGGGCATGTGTGAGGTTTTAGCTCTCGACTAGATGTTTACCCTGGTCTGGGAGCTGTTCTCTCCAAACTTCTGATGAGCATCAGCTATTGATGGTCTCTGAAGGAAGTGCATCATTGATACCAGAAACTGACGAAATTTGCATCAGATGATACAAACAGGTATTTAAAATTTGTTAATTTTTAAAAATAAATTTCCTCACAAGTATGAATTCCCATGTTAGAGAAAACATGACCACAGTCTGCCTTTTTGGTTTTTAAACCCTAGAGAAGGCTGCTTTTAAAGTGAAATAACCAAAATGATGGCTACTGATTGTAAAGGTACAAGTTATGGGGGTAGGTACCCACGTGTCAGCTAAAATGCCAGACTGGGGAGAGAAGAGCAAGATTTCTAAGGGACCTTGGTGCTGGGAGGGGATTTCCCTGTATAGTGAACGTCATGTGGGAATTTCAAAACTCTGGCCACGTGGGGATGGATCAGAGGCAGGAGGCCCGCCCACCCTGCCTCCTGGAAGCAGCCCCAAACTGTAGGTCTCAGCTGATGGTTAATTCAGAGACACTGGCACACTACTGGATCCATGTTAGGAAGATAGCTTATACTCGTTCTTGGCCCTGTCTTCTCCCAGTTCTTCAGGAAATAAATCATTCTCTATAACACTGATGGTAAACCTTTAGGCATGTGTGTTGTTTTCTTGTAAGATGATGTTAGTGTATATGTTGTTTTTTCTAAACTAAAACCTCAATATTAGGTTACGTTGCAGTGTTAGCACTTTGTGATCAATACCTGGGCTTTGGGTTGCAAACCCAGTCCTCAGTTTCAGAAAGTTCGGCTACTACTGCAGTCCATGGCATTTGTAGCTTTTCCTCCTTGCTGTATGGTGGCTTACTCAGTGATCTTCTAAGCTGTAGGATGAGCTTGAGAAGTAAGGATTCAAGTCCTAAAATTCTTGTGGTTTTGTGGAAGCTAAAGAGCCCACCAATCCTCTGAGGGTCTCTTTCCTTCCCATACTTGGTTGGAGTGAAGATTGAGGGTGAGTGAAAGCTCTTCTCAGTTCCATTGATTTGAGGGAGCCACTTGATTCTCTCATACAAAGACTTCTAGACCATCTGATGCTTTCATGGAGATACAGTTAAACTGTAACCATCGAGGGCCAAAGTGTCTGCCTATAAAGTCGCGGGAAGAAAGATGTCCTTGTTACCATGAAGAAGTTCTTAACTCCTCAACTCCAATAGCTATTTGGAAGATTAGAAGATTAGAAGCTCGGGGAGAGGCAGTCTAGTTTTAGAGTCTTATATAAGGCACTTGATTTGATGCTTCAGTTTCAATCAAGAGAGACAAAATCAACAATCTGATTGCAGCCTTTGATCCTTTCAAACATATTTTGTTATGGTTTGTGTATAGGTGTCCCCCAAAGCCTTATGCAGTCATACAGTAGCTTCTGGAATTTGTGATTGGTAATTGTGTATGTGGGTGCTGCACCTTCCCTGGGGCAGGTGATTTACATTTCAATGTAAGGAAGGAAGAGAAGTTAGCTGCTTGAGCTGCAGCTACTCCTCCCTTTGCTCTCTTGCTCTTAGCTGCCACCATGAAAGCTTGCCCTCTACCATGTGCCACTCTGCCTTGGAGCCAGCTGAATATGGACTGAAACCTCCAGTAACCATGAGCTAAATAAACCTTCCTTCCCTCATTTTGAGTGTTGGGTATTTGTCCCAGCAACAAGAAAAGAATAACTAAGCCATGTAGGTGTGTTCATTATATGTGAGCCTTGTGATAGGCGCTGTGGCTATGGGATTGACAGGCAAATCTCGTCCCTGCCTTCCACAGCAGTTCAGATTCCCAGATCCTAGAGTGGTGCTGCAGTGCTGGCTACCCATTGGCGTTACCTTGGGAGTTTTCACAATACTACATGCCTGGGATTCTCCCTCCTCCCCCCAAATCAAATTTAACCAGTTTGGTTAACCAGTTTGGGATAGGCCCCAGTCACAAGCATTTTTGATAGTTGATTGGTGTATTTTGGGTATCCATAATGATCACATTCATTGTAGAGAGTTTGTACCTGCATACAGTATGACTTGATTCTTTTTTGCCCCATTCTCCTACCACTTTTCCTTTAACCCTTCTTCCTTACACAGGCTTTGTTTCCATTTTTTTTTTTTCCTGTTTTTCTCATTTCTTTTCCCTTCTTCCTCTCTCTCCCTTTCTAGTTCCCCTTCCCATTTGAAATTTTCACACAATATCTATTATACATTTTGGTCCTTATTTACACTTCGATCCTTATTTACACTTTCTACTTCTCATACAAGAGAACCAAAGTGTTATTTACACATGTGTGTCTAATTTATTTCGCTTAGTAGTATGGTCTCAGAAATATCTTGTTTATCCTTTTTTTTATGACTGAGTAATACTCCATTGTAGAAAAACAAATCTTTTTTAATAGATTCATCAGTTGATGGGCATTAGGATTGTTTTCAACACTTAGCTATGACAAATTGCACTGCTATATACATACGTGCACATGTATTGCTGTGCATGATATTTTCAATACAGAAAGAAGATACCAAGAAGGAGAACAGCTGGGTCAAATGGGACGTCTAGTCCTAGTTCTCTGAGAACTCTCCACATTGGTCTCCACAGTGGTTGCACCAATCTGCACTTCCACTAACAGTAAAGAAGGGTTGCTTTTTTTCTCACAGCCTGTCCAGCATTTGTTATTGATATCTTGATAATAATCATTCTTTTTAGAGTGAGATAGAATTTCAATGTTATTTTAATTTGCATCTCTTTGAACATTTTCAAATATATTTTCTATTTCTACTTCTTGTTCTAAGAAGCAGTCTTCATTTCAGATGCCCATTTTTGGATTGAGTCTTTATATTTGGAAGGGTTTTTTTTTAGTTCTTTATGTACTCTAGATCATAGTCCTTTGTTTGACATACATCTCACAATTTTTCTTTTCCCACTCTATGGATTTTCTAATCATTCAGTTGGTTTTCTTTTGCTGTGCAAAAGCTTTTTAATAGGTTATCAGTATTCTTCAGGAGATTCTTAGAGAATTCTTGTGCATAGCCAGGTGTGAGGACATTGCCCCAAAGAATGAAATTAGATGTGAGAGGGTGTGAAGGGAACTGTGTGAAGAGCTGCCTCTGGTTCAGACTTTCATGTGGGTAATAGTGTCAGTGTAACTGGTAAGGGAAATGTTCTTTGCCTGACTGCTTGCCTTTCTAAAATATCACAGCCATGAAAGTGAGGAGGGGTGCTGCCAAATTTTCCTTTGTGCATATCATGACCCTCTAATATCCCAACACACATGCACTGATGTTGGGTTGTGGTTCTGAGTCAACCCTGGCACAAACTCTATTATTGTTCAGATGAGGTTTCTTTGGAAGAAAATTAGTTCTAGTTATGGTGGTTAATCCCCTGGACTGAGAGGTTTCACAGGATATGGGACTTTTGATGCTAAATTCAGATGAAGACCAGGGAAGCCTGCATAAGTCAGTACACTTGTTCTAGTACAATTATTTTTGAATTTTTTTTTTGGGGGGGACCAGGGTTCAAACTCATGACCTTACAGTTGGCAGACAGGCACTTGTGCCATGGAGCTATCTCTCCAGCCCCCTAGCAATGATTTTTTTTTTATTTTGGGGTTCTCAAATTTGACATCCAAAGCATGATTTAGAAAAGAAAAACTTGGTAAGCTGTATCTTACTAAATTAAAAGCTATGCCTAAAATCTATATATAAATGTTGAAATTATAAGCTACAGACTGAGTGAAGCTATTTTCAAACCATACATGTTATAAGGGACTAGTATCTAGATTATATCAAGAATTTAAAAAAATTAAGAGTAATAAATCAAATCATCCAAATAGAAAATGTCTGAAAGACTTAACATACTTCGTTAGTAAGGATAGATGAGAGACAAGCAAATGAAAAGATGTTCAGTGTCACTAGTTGTTAAGTAAATACAAATTAAAACCATTATGAAATAGTCTCACACACTTATCAGAATGACTAGAATTGAAAATCATGACAATGCCAAATGCTGTTGAGGATATACAGACAAATGCATTACTCGTATATTGCTAGTGGCACATTAAAAATGATACAGTGGCTCTGGAAAACAGTTTGGCAATTTCTTAGAAAGCTGCACATGGAACTATCAAACACTGTAGCCATGGACTTCTTGGATATTTATCCCAGAGAACTAAAAATTATGTTCATATAAAATTCTATTAGGTTGATAAGATAGCTCAGTGGACTAAATGGCTGCTTAGGCAACTACAGGGACCAGGGCTTGATCGCTGGCACCACAGGCCCTGCCAGCCCCACCCCCAGGTACAGTGAGCTGACCACCCCGACTTGATTTGGTGGTACACAACTGTAATCCCAGCACTAGGGAGGCTGAAAACAGGAAGATCACAATAAGTGCAGGCTGCATAGTGAAACCCTGTACTAAACACATATAAAAAAACCTCTATTAAGGAATGTTTATGATAGTTTTATTTGTAAGATAAATTTTATTGGTTAAGTGAAATTAACCAATACGGCATAGTTAACCAATATTTTTACTTTAGTAGATAAAACCTTTTAAAATGTGCAGTGTGTGAAGAAAAGGGATCCAGGCAGGTAAACATATTGGGACCTACTGTTTTAGCTCTTACTCGGTTGGTATTGGTTTTTGCAGTGCTATATTCAGGGACTAATAAGCCAGTGTGGATATCTGGACAAAAATCATATTGTCATAGAAAGATAATAAAGTCCTTGCTGCATAGGGACCATGCAAATGAAAAATAATAAAAGGTAGAAAAAACACACTAAGTGTTTCAGACACCAAATAGATATAAGATTTATCACATTTAAATATCTTTAGAATATAATTGTTATAGGTTCCAAGTTTTTAATCCCCCTTTGTCTTTATCTCTACAGTACAGTGATAATTATTGTTCTTGATGGTGATTCTTAAACATTATTGGATCTCAAAGTGCTTTTTCAATTACCAAGAGTGTTTGGTAAATGGCATTATAGGTAGATCCTGCTGTATCACAATTTCCTCAAAGTAGTGCTCCATGAGCAATCTATTAATGGTGTATCTTAATTTCTTAATTAATGTTTGCTGACAGGGAACATGCTCTTTCCTTCTCCCCTGGATGTTTAGGAGTTGAATGCACCTGGAAAAAAGAGAAATCATCAGCTCCTTACTTGGTCCCTGAAGGGCTTTTCTGATGGCTTTATTCATAATTTAACTGCATATTTAAGTTCAATGATCTTGTAGGGCCATGCCAAGGGGTTGATTTGTGTTGGTCAGGCTAAGATGGCACCTGACTGGAACCTCCATTTTTATACCATAGAAGTAATAACAGTTGACCTCTATGTAGCACTTACTGTGTGTCAACACTAGTGTAGGAGGTAGGTATCATCTCTGTCCTTTTTTACTGTTGAGAAAACTAAGACACAGAGAAGTTAAATTTCCCAATGTGCAAAAGCTTAGTAACCTTCAACTCATCTGGCTCTGGATTCTGCTCTTTTCTTGACACATAAATGTTTAGGCTTTATGACAGCTCACATATTCAATGTGAAATATTTATTCTTATATGGCCCAAATTTTCTGGAATCTGATTCCTTTTCCTGCACCAGTGTATTCGTTGTGTTATATCACAAAGCCTTTGGACCTATACGAAATATTACAGTTTGAAGAAGTGGTGTAGTCACAGGAGGGTGCATTAATTGCAGAGTCTCACAGATGGCAAGTAAGATTAAGATGGAGTAATGTTGTTTTAAACATCATGATGCATCTCCGCTGGCTTTATGAGGCCTCTGCAATTTACTGGTCCTATAGAGTGATTTGTTGATTGTGTCATTTTCATTTCATCAAGATTGTGATTCACTCTGCTAAGTCATTTGTTTATATTCACTGGTTGTTATTTTCCCATGGATACCTTTAAAGATGAAGGACAAGTTTGTTTACTTTCCCTCATATGTCTTAGAGAAATTAATATGAAATATACATATGTTCTCCCACTTTCGCAGGTTGGCAAATTAACTGCAGATAGCTGACTTGTGAACATGGACACCATTCCCAAGTATGTTCATACACTTGGACTGATTTCAGTGGCTCCAGATTGAATAATGTGCTGCTTTGTGTGGCATGTATTCATTTAAAAAAGTGAGGGCCCAGCGGGATGGCTCAGTGGTCTAAAGTGCCTGCTTAGGAAAACTTAGTTGGCTGTAGGGACTGCAGTTCTATACCTGGCAGCACATGCTGCGCCAGCCCTGCCCTCAGGGCAGGCTCAGCTGGCCATAAAAAATAAATAAATAAATAAATAAATAAATAAACGAACAAAAGTTCTGAAAGAAGAAAAATAAATAAATAAACAGAGACCTCATTATGCTATACCTACGTCTAGAGAGATTTTCTTGAAAGAGTTTGTTGTTATTATTGACATTATTATTATCAGTACAGAGGCTCTCTTAAAAGTCTTACTGTTTCTTTATTTTCTGAGAAAATTGATAGGTGCACTAAGGATAACTGATACAATTTTCCTCTTTTCTTCGCTCTCCCCTTATACTCTGTGGGGGAATGAATGGTTGGTAATTAACTTCTAGATAAATTACTACTTGAAGAAGAGGGAAGACACCTTGAGAGACAGAAGTCAGATTGTCCCAACTGACTGTGCAGACCTCCCTGTAATTTTGTCATTTTGCAAATGATGGCAATAATGTTTACCTGGTAATCTAAGAAATGGAATCTCAAGCACATAGGTACCAGAATTAGTTGGGAAAATATTCTGAGCTAGCATCAAAGTGTTTTCCTTCTGACTCAGAACACAAGGGAAGCAACAACAGAACCTGTCACTGTATTTTGCCTTAGACTGTTATGTACATATGTGTCAATTTTTGATCCACCAGCATGAGCTTAAGTATGATAAAATTAAATCTCAGAATCTAGCTAGATTATGGAACATATTTTATATTCAGAAACAAGGGAACTACCAATCAAACCTTAGTGCATAATCTATTTTTTTCTGAGAAACCAGGCAACTACAAAAGATGGGAAGAAGACTGAGTCTGTTACTGTCAAGAAAGTGCTGCGTAGCATGGCCAGAGGATTTCTCCAATGTCTTATCACTTTATTCTACTTGTATTGCTACTTAAACATTTCAAGGAATTTTAGAATTAGAAGGGGACTTTGAGATAACAGGTGCAGTTATACTATGCTTATTCTCATGATTAAGTGCTGTATAGAATATTTCCTTCCCTTTAATCTGTGAGATGTGGGTATAATTACCCCACCCTTTTTCAGTGTGACAAATGAGGCCCACTAAGGTTATATAACATGATGACAGTCTCTCAGCTAGAAGAGCTAGGTTTAAAATAATAGTTCTGTTGATACTACTGTGTGTGCCGAAACTCTGGATTATGGTTCTTTTGGGGGAATACTGCAGGAACCTGAAGTCAGGAGAAGTTAATTTACCTAAAAATAGTGTAGATGTGTTACTAATTTTCTGAATTAATGAGGAAAGCTAGGGCAAGGCCAGGGTGAAAGGCAAGGCTCTCTCAGATGAAGCTCTATTCCTTCCTGGCTTTAGGACAACCCTTTCTCCACTCTGTGTAATCTCTATCTCTGAAAACTCCTTCACTCATCAGAATCTAAACTGTTCCTATCAATAAGCATTCAAAATTATGTGACAGCTGTATTTAGGTATAATTTATACAACCATAATATTTATTTATTTATTTATTTATTTTTTCAATTCTTTTATTGTTTAAATTTAACAATGGTTATATTACATATTTTCATCATTGGATCAGTTTAGATTAATACATATAGGTATATAAGACTGATCAAACAACTAAACATTAACCTTTCTAAATCCACATTACTTTTTTTTTTTTTTTTTTTCCCCTTTTTTTTTTTGTAA
>PVJA010044784.1:0-15926 GCA_004027025.1 Myocastor coypus | reverse complement strand
TTTCAGAGCCTTTGTTTGTTTATTCACTCATTTTTTATGGCCGGCTCAGCCCGCCCCGAGAGCAGGGCCGGCGCAGCATGTGGCGCCGGGGATCGAACCACAGTCCCTGAAGCTGCCCAAGCCCTCCCAAGCAGGCGCTTTAGACCACTGAGCCATCCCGCCAGGCCCCTATCATTTAATTGTAAAAAATGCATAATTTCTTTTTTAACTTCATGTTGACTCATTGGTTGCTCAGGAGTGTGATATTTAATTCATATGTGTGATAAAGTTCTTGCAGCTTTAAATAAATCAAATTAATTAATTAATGGATGGGATTATAGGTAAAAAAATAAAAACAAAATAATTTGGAGAAAAAAAAAAAAACCTAGATTTTCTGCAGTCCATACAATAGCAAGCTGCTTGTGCCGAGGAGAATAAACGTCTTAGTGGATGAAGACCAAGCAGGGAGGCTGTCCTGCTAGCCTGCTCTTACCTACTAAGGTAAAATTGCTCTCCAAAAGCTCTCGATGTGTGTTAAACCAGGCCTGAGCGAGGCGACTGTTTTTATTCTTCCCAATGATATAGTTCATGATGTAGGCGAGCAGCCCAGTCACCATCAAAATTTCTAGGTAATAACTCTCCCAACTGTTTTGGAGGTGGGCAGGAACCTAAAGAGATGAAATTATTCTCTTTAATGTTGGTTAAGGCTGAACAATTAAGATAAAAATGAGAACCTGAAATGTAACTATTGATGGATATAACTTTATTTTAAGAAATATGCTCATTTTGGTTTTCTAGAACAGTACTGTAAGATTCTTTAAGGAAACAGTCAAAGGCAGTCCTCCTGCCTCAGGGCTGGGATTACAGGCAGGCAGCCCTCTCTGCCTCCCAAGTGCTAGGATTACAGCTGTGTACCACCACACCTGGCTTATTTCTTGATAAATAAAACCAGAAAGACTAGAATAAACTATCAGAGTTGCTTCTCCTGGAGTGAATGTGTACCAGAAGAACTTTTTTCCCCCTCCAGTAATGGGGATCAAGCTCAAGACCCTGCACTTAACAGGCAGGCACTCAGGCCGCTAAGCTATCTCCTCAGCCCCAGAACTCTTCACCAGTTTCCACTACAATACAACAATTCCACCCTAAATATCACTAATTATACTTCTGACAAAAAGATACTTCATTGGTTGGTTTGGCATTCAAAATCCTGAATACTCACATCAACAATTGTTATTGGGTCCTTGTTTTTGCTGGATGAAGTATCTGGTTTGTCTTCGTAACCTTCAAATTCTTCGTCATCATATGGCTCACTTTCTGTATCTCCCTCCTACAAAATGAGGCACAAGCTGTTTTCCTCTATAAATATTACCCACAATTGTGTCTCAATTTGTGTGCAACATTTGTAGGGGAAACAGAACATACAGAACTTATAAGCACCAAGCACAGAACACACAGATATTACATGAGTTTAATAAAATATGAAAGAATCCAAAATTTTCAGTTATAAAATAAATCCTGGTACCATAGTGATGATAGTTAACAATGCCCTTCACATTTTATACTTAAGAAATTCTATGTTAGGTATTCCCACTATACACATACAAACGAGAAATGTTTCACAATTATTTCGCAACATACACATCTATCAAGACATCACATTCTACAACTTAAAAACATATAAAGTTCATTTAATACTTGTACTTCAAAAAGGGAACAACATAAAAGTGATGATGAGTCCTCATACTGTTGAACCCAAAGTGGGTTTATATTCTAAAATCTATTGAGGAAAAACAAAGGTTCCAGAGAATAAAGTATCCTTAGACATGGGTCTGGGGAAAATGCTGGCTAAAATTTTGCTATCCTTTGTCTTTCCCAAGAAAGCACTAAAAAAGAACCCCCACCTGGGTATCTGAATCTTCAAAATCTCCTTCTTGATTTTCATCCTGCCCTTCCAACTCCACAGTGGTCTCATCTTCATCATCTTCAGTGGTTATCAACCGTTGAGGAGATTCAGTAACAGAATCTTCCACAACATCCTCAAATTCAGCAAAGTCATTATCATCAAACTCTACGATGTCATCCTCATCTTCAAAGTCGTCAAATTTGGCTTCAGATACAATTCCAAACACCAAGAGGACAACACAGAAAGCATGCAAGGCTTTCATCTCACCTTAAAAATAAGCTCAGAAATGAGAAAAAGAGCTCTGAAGTAAAGTCATTTTACATATATGATGACCAGATTTTATAAACAGTTAAAAACCTATAAATCCACCAGGTGTAGTGGTACACACTGGTAATCCTAACACTTGAGAAGCTGAGGCAGGATGGTTGTTTTAAGTTTGAGGTCAGTATAGGCTACAGAGTAAAATTAAGGCCAGTCTGAACTATGTAGTAAAACTCTTTTAACTGCCCCCCAAATCTACTAGCTTTTAAAAATGTAATAGTAATCTTTTTCTTAAATGTATTTTTGGCACACAGTCTCACTACAAAGATTAGACTCACAGTGATATCCCTATTTTCAGCATGCCAAGTGCTGGGATTACAGGTGCGCCATCATGTCCAGTTTCAATCACTGCTGCCCTGGAGGCGATTTAGACTGCTGAGCTATCTGGTCAGCCCTTAAACAGTGGTTCTCAACCCTTTTAATGCTGTGACCCTTCAGTACAGTTCTTCATGTTGCAGTGACCCCAAACCAAAAAATAATTTTGGTGGCTACTTCAAAACTGTAATTTTGAGGGCCCAGCGGGATGGCTCAGTGGTCTAAAGCACCTGCTTGGGAAAGCTTGGGCAGCTTCAGGGACCGTGGTTCAATCCCCGGCACCACATGCTGCACCAGCCCTGCCCTCAGGGCAGGCTGAGCCGGCCATAAAAATGAGTGAATAAACAAACAAAGGTTCTGAAACAATAAATAAATAAATAAATAAATAAATAAATAAATAAAATAAAATAAAATAAAAAATTTCTTTAAAAAAAATTGTAATTTTGCTACAGTTATGATTTCCAATGGCTTTAGGTGACCCCTGTGTTTTGGTCATTTGATCCCCGCCAGGATCACAACCTACAGGGTGAGAACCACTGCCTTAAAACATGATTCTTGCCAGTTGTGGTGGTACATGCCCGTAATCCCAACACTAGGCTTAAGCAGGACACCAGCCTGGGGTACATAAATAGGTTCAATGTCAGCCTGTATTACAAGACAAGACTCTGTCTTAACACCCCCACTAAAAAAAAAAAAAAAAGGAAAATGATTACTGACATAAATTGCACAAAACTTTAGCTTAAAGTTTATGTGTACAATATTACTTATGATACTATAAGTTTTGAAATTATTTGGTAAACTGTGGGTTTATTTTTTATCTATTAGAAATTGTTAGAACTCATTGATTGGTTGAGTGATTGAGGCCCTGGGGACTAAACTCAGGATCTTAACACTGAGCTATATTCCCACTCCTTTTATTTTGGAACAGAGTTTCACTAAATCCTTAAATTGTCAGTCTGGGCTTGAACTTGCAATCCCTCTGCCTTAGTCTTCCAGAGCACTGGGACCACAGGTATATGGTATCATGCCCAGATTCAGGTTGTTTCAGAAGCAAACTTGTATCAAGAAAAACTTAAAGGCAAATACATCTATGAATGAATACACAAACTTGCTTCTTTCTATGATTCTGGTCATAAAACAAGTTGGATAAGAACTAAATCAAATGCAATGGTCAGGTTTGATACTGACTCTCTTGGCTACTTGTGTTGATGGGACAAAACACCCAACACCCAGAATTAAGGAAGGAAAGGTTTATTTATCTCACAGTTTATGTAGTTTTCAGTCTACACTCAGCTGGCTCCAAGGTAAAGTGGCACATGGCAGAGGGCAGCCAGCCATGACAGTGGGAAACAGCAAAGAGCAGCCTCTTTCCTCTGCTTACATTTGTATGCAGATTATCTGCCCCAGGGCGGTGCTAATGGGTCTCATACCCATAATCCCAGCATTGGATTATAAATTAATCACAAACTCTAGAAGCCTCCCACAACTGCATGAGGCTGGGGGGCAGGGGCACCTAGATACCAACCATAACACTGACATTATGTGGAAACTTGACCTGGTTCTCATTCAGTTCAGTTTGTGACCAGGATCATGGAAAGAATTGAGTTTTAGGGGCTGGGGAGATAGCTCCGAGGTACAAGTGCCTGCTGGGCAAGTGCAAGGTCATGAGTTCGAACCCTGGTCCCACAAAAAAAAAAGAACTGAGTTTGTACACCAAGGAACAACTGTAATGTACAGTGTTTTCAGTAAGAATATAAAAATTTTTATTTTTCTTTATATTTTTAAATTTTCCTATAATGTGCTTTTGTAATTTAAAAGAATACTTCCTGCACTGGAGAAGAGACACTGCAGACTGAAGAACAGTTATAGCAAAGAGGTCTACACTATCAAATTTCACTTTGCTAGAACACTGGGTTTTTAAACACAAGTTGAGACTATGAAGCTAGAAAGGCCAGCAGGGGCCAGATCACAATCATCTTTATTTAAACAAAATTCCAAGAAATTGAAACAATTATATACAACTAAAGTATTTTAAGCAAGAAAATGACACTATTAGATTTGCAATTTAATCTTAAAAATTTATATAAAGAGTAAATCTAAAAGAATACACTTCAATTTCCAAGAAAAATAGGAACAGTCTAAGATAACTGATAATATTTAACTGGCAGTGGTGGAAGTAAAGAGGAAAACTGGCTACACTGATATTAAAGAATTGTATTTTGTCAAGCTGAGGATATAGCTCAGTCACACAGTGCCTGCCTGGCAAGCACAAGGTCATGAGTTTGAATTTGATTCCCTGTAAAAAAAAAAAAAAAAAAAGTATTTGTTGACACAGAGTAAACACAAATAGAAAACACATGAGGAAGATCTGCAGTGATTCCAAATTTATGTTATTTGCTTGTTTTTTGGAGATAAGATTTTGCAGTGTATTTTGCACTGTGCTTCAACTCACTACCTAGCTCAGGCATGGTGACTTTTTGCCTCCGTCTCCCAACTGTTGGGATTAGAAGTGGGTACCATGCCTGGCTCCAAATTTCCTTAAAATGAGTAACTGGAAAAAGTCCAGTAATTTTCATTGAGATAAACAATGAGGAGGAAAAAAGTAAAGCAAAGGTAATTCGACTTGGTACCCACTAAAAATTTTGAGGTTTTCCAAACAATATGCTAAAAGGTTAAGATATTACAATTTTCACGACACACCAAAAAAGTGTTACAACATGTTTTATGGAGAGGGAAAAAGCAGTTGGAAATACAAAATGTTTCAGAATTGGGTTTGAGAAAGATGGTGTGGACATAGACAATATCACCCAAGAAATATTAAGAACCAGCTCAGAGAGAGGCAGAGAGGAACCAAGCCACAGAAAAAAACTTGGAACAAATCATAACTAAGACAGGTGGGCACATAGTTCCTATTTACTATAATATCCACAAGAAAGGTACTCGAGTATTAATTTCCTTTCTTCTGGTGTACCTTATGAAGATCTCTGAGGAGTTGGAAACTTCTACTTTAGTGCTTTTCTTTCAGAACAAGGACTTAACTTTTTCAGTAGAAAGTAACTAAATGTTTACCACAAACAGCCAACCTGATTAAGAGTGTCAAAAGGCCTGGAATTTCATTTTGGAATGTTCATACCACGAAGGCCTTTCTACTATAACTCAGCGTTATAACAAAGTTCTTTCAAGGTTATTTAGGTTAAAATTAGCTAAGCACTTGCGCGCTGGATCTGTTAACCAATTTCTTATATGCACAACTCTCTGCCATGTCACTCAGCCTCGAGGGCTCCTAAAGTCGGCAAAACTGAACGAAGGGAGGGCACAAGAACCAACCAGTCTGGTTTGACTATCTTTTTGCGCCAACTCGCCTTGTCTCTCAACAGCTGACTCTGGATCTGGAAGAGAAATAAGTAGAACGATCATTCTTCGTTGTCAGTTCAGATAAGGCCTTTATGGCATTAACCACAACGTGAGGTTTCTAGGAATCATGTAGTCTCTCCTGTCACCCTAAAAAATGTCAGTTCAAAGCCGTCACAGAAGGCTGTCTACAGAAGCTGCTTCTGCTAAATCACCCGTGTGTCTTTTCTCTCTCGACCCTGCAGAATCCACTCATCCTAGTGTCTACGTTCTATCTTCCTGCTGCACTCTCGAAATTTCCTCTAACTCTCTACGTTTTGGGTTAGCATTTGCTCATAGCTCCGCCGAGATCTCGAAAAGCACCCCAATGACCAGACATCCCGAAAGACCAATCGTAAATGGGGTAGAGAAGGGCGAACAAGAGGTTTAAAACATGTACTTGAAGAAAGTCGGGAGGGATGAGAAGTCGCAGGGATCGATGCGTGTCAGTACCAGCCCAAATGGATACAGGCCACACAACTCAATCCCCACTCGGCCCGGAGCTGCCGTACCGACTACCACAGCACCGCCCGCTACCAACCTGCACCCAGGCTCCAATCTGGACTGTATTCCCGCGGCAGGTACTCCCACCCCACCTGCCTCTTGGCCCGGCCGCTGCCTTCGCCTGGGCGACCGACTGACTCAACGGAGACGCCCGCAGGACACGGACGGACGGCCGCGGCAGCTCAAGCTCAGGCTCGCTGCTTAACTCTTGGCGTAGCCCCCGCCGTCCGTTACGTAGAATGCGTACGATGCGTCCGCGCCTGCGCGCGACAGGGAACGCAGCGCGTAGCCTCCCGGGCCAGAGTGACTTCCTCCACGCAGGGCTAACGGAGGCGAAGTAGGGCGGCTGGGAAATTTATATAATCCCCGCCCCTGGGCCCAAAACGTCCTCGCCGATGACAGATTTCTCCGCTTGGGTTCAGTAGGGTTGACGTCACGCGAACGGGTGATCCGGAAGTTAAAGGTAGCCATGTTCTGATGGACCATGTGATCTGAGGCAAAGGGAGAAATGTGGCCTTACATCGTATTTGCAGGGGGCTGGAGATAAGGGGACCAGCATTTTTATGTAAATGTGATTTCCTGCACACCTTTCTTTTCGTGGGAGTTTTGGGCGGCTCCGCTTTCTGAGCACGTCCCACGCCGCAGCAGCGCCAGCGAGGGGGTAGTACCTGAGGAGCCTGTGGAGGACGCCGGAATGTTAAGGGCAGGCGCGAGCAGCACCTTCCGGTAGCCGTAGCGCGCCCGGGCCCCGCCTTGCGCACGCACTGCCCTCAGTGCGCATGTCAGGTGTGTGCTCTCCTCCCTCCTTCTGCAACTGGCAGAAAGGCGGCGGCGGCGCAAGTGAAGGGGGCGTAGAAGGAGGAGCGCGGCGGGACGGGACGAGGCCGGGATCGCGCAAGTGAACTTCTGGCGGTAGGATTCTCTGTGCGACGGCGGTGGTAGTGGCTGCCACTGCGGCCAGAGCAGCAGGTTTGTGTGAGAGGGGCCTGAAGGCGGAATTCCTAGTCCTAGGGGTCACCAGAGGCAGCCGGGGCCTAGCGAGGGCCGAGGACCGCAGCCTCTCTTTAACAAAGAGGCCGCGGGGCCCCGGGGCCCAGGAATGCTGAGAGTGCGGGCTAAGGCCCGAAGAGCTTTCGGAGCCTTGTCGCCCTCCCGCGGCTCCCGCCTCTCCCAGTTCTCAGCGAGGCCCAGTTGGCGGCTTTTCGGGGGCGGTGCCTGCAGCGCCAGGGAAGGGATTTACAGAGTGCCTGGTTTCCAGGCACAGCCCCTTGGGGAGGCTTCTGACCCAAGTGGGCAGCAGTTGGCATTTGCTAGCCCCCAAATTGGGCTTCCTGGTAGCGAAAGTTGACGGGGCAAAAAATTATAAAAGTCACTTGGTGGTCTTTGTAATCGCATTATCGTAGACAAAAGTTTTGCGGCCTACTTCAGAACCTATGTCATGTGAATAAATAATTTACTTGGATTGCAAGCACGCGCACCAAAAACATAAGAAAAAAACTCTCACTGGTCATGATTTGGGAATTAGGTAGCCTCATGAATTTAGTGAACATTTCCCTCTTGGCCTCCTCTGGGCTGTCGTTCAGTTTCCTGTGGTTCCCTTCTGTAGTACTTTCTCTTAAGTGGTGTTTCTGTATCTGTCCCCCGCGCCCCGTATTCACGTGCAGCAGCTCCTTAAGGTTTGAGACCTTCTTAATTGGAAGTTTTTAAAGCTCAGCCCAGTTTTGGCGTGAACAATAATTGTTTAGTTTTAGCCTTTCGTCGGTGAAAGAAAAGTGTGTTTTCCTGTACCCAGAAGGGATATCTAGTGATTAATATATCCAAAGATAACTTCTATTGGTGCCTACTATGTCTATTTCCCACCCCACCCCCCAAGCTATTAGTTATAAGTCTGTGAGACCTGCTCTAACGAAAACTTTAAGGGGAAGAAAAGCTAACTTGTATAGGAGGCTGTATTAAAAGACCAAACATCCCTTAGAAAAAACATTGCCTTAGGAAAGGAGGAATAGGGTGGATGTTGGAATTTTTAGTAAGGCGGTCAGAAATTTCATGTGATAAGCTGATATTTAAGGAGACTGGAAGGTGAAGGAGTCCTGTAAGTATCTGGGAGCATGGGAACAGCAAATGTAAAGGCCTTGAAAAGGACAAGGGTAGCCTGTTAAAAGACAGAAAAATACTGTGCTTGGAGCACTGAGCAAAAAAGGGAATAGTAGGAGATGAGGCCAAGGAATAACAGGGAAGGAATGGGCAAAACAACCGGCGTTTTAGGCTTTTATAAAGGTTAGCTCTTGACTCTGTGTAAGTTGGGAACTATGTGAGCAGAGGGGCGATAAGATTTAACTTACCTTGTAATAATGTAGCATAATTCATGGAGGAGTGTAGTTCTTCAGATTCATATTTTTTATCACCAGGGTAATTGTAATTAGTCCTTAGTTTCATTAAAGAGAAATAGGGGAAGCTTCTAAAATAACTATACCCCAGCAGTTAGTTATATTTGGTTTTAGAAAAATGTGATTTTTAATTTTTTATATAGATTCTCATTAAGGAACTAATTAGTGTGAGATATTCTTAGCACACATTAGTAGACAAAGGTGATACTAATCAACTGTCTGCTATAACTTAGATTGTCTTTGAGAAATTCAAGTCATAATCAGTTTAGGTTTTTAGTTCGCTATTTAAAAATTGTCTTCACATCTTATTTTTCACTGTTAATCAAAGCACAAACTCCAGGCCCTTTGTTTTATTTGTATTGTTTTGAGACAGGGTCTTGCTGTGTAATTCAGGCTTGCCTTAAACGGGCCATATAGCCTAGGCTGGCCTCAAAGTATTTATATTTCATTTGTATTCTTCCTTCCCTGCCTTGACTAGTTATGTCTTCCTCTCTATAACGTTTTTTTTTTTTTTTTTTGGTTTTTTTTTGGTTTGTTTGTTTTTTTTGTCTTATTGAGACGGTCTCGCCATGCAGTTCAGGCTGGCCTTGAGCTCACTTTTGTAGCCCAGGCTGGTCTCGAACTTGCACCAATCCTCCTGCCTCAGCCTCCCGAGTGCTGGGATTACAGGCGTGAGCCACCATGCCCAGCTAGAATGTTTTTCTTTGTACATCTCTGCCCATCCTGAAGAACCTAGTCTTTAAGAAGCTTGCTCCCATTTGGCAACTCCTAGTGATTTCTGACATCGTCAGTGTCACGCAACACTTAGATACAGTTCTATGAATTGAAAGAGAGTTGATAGTACCACTTACGTATGGAGAAGCATTTCTGGAGAAACACCCCTGCTACACATCAACTACAGTGTTTTGAACACTCACTGTATACCAGACTTTGTTAAATGTGTTGTTGTGTATGCAGTTTTTCATCCTAGCTCATGAATTAGGTTGTATTTTCAACATAGTACAGAAGAAGCTGAAGTTCAAAGAAGGTAAAATTCGTTGAGATTCGTATTAATTTTAACACTTATTTTTATTTTTTGACCAAGGGGCTCACTGATCCTCCTGCTTCAGCCTCCCAAGTGCTGAGATTACACAAGTACACTACCACGCTTTGCTCCATTTTAAGTCTTGTATTTTCTAGGAAAGATTTTCATGCATCTGAATTATAAAATAATGAAGTGAAACAAAAAATGGAGGGAAGCCGGGCATGGTGGCTCATGCCTGTAATCCCAGCACTTGGGAGGCACAGGCCAGAGGATTGGTTTGGGTTCAAGACCAACCTGGGCTACAAAAGTGAGCTCAAGGCCAGCCTGAACTGCACAGCGAGACCCTGTCTCAAAAAGAACAAAAAAAAAATGGAGGGAAAAAAGTCCTGCTTCCTTTGGCCGAGTGGTATGTAGGTTAGTATTGTGAAAGAAGAGTCACAACAAAGAGCTATTAGCATTGAGATGCTGTGTGAAACTTTTCTCTAGGTTTTTCCATTTCATGAGGTATACCTTCCAAATACACATTTCAGTTTTTGTCACTCCCTTCTGTTCAGTATAAGT
Organism: Myocastor coypus; assembly: GCA_004027025.1. Taxonomy (NCBI): domain Eukaryota; kingdom Metazoa; phylum Chordata; class Mammalia; order Rodentia; family Myocastoridae; genus Myocastor; species Myocastor coypus. The sequence continues at coordinate 5,542 of PVJA010044784.1, read as the reverse complement.
TCTGTCAAGCTGGAATGAGACCTTCCTTTGTGCCTCCACTCCTTTACAATTCTTATTGCCCCAAGTGTCCCTGCATACACCTCAATTCCCCAAGAAAACCACACTCCAATTAATGCTGTTTCCTCTGCTTGAATTCTCTCCCAACTAAGTCTCTCCTGTCCTTACTGACTCCTGAAATGATAACATTAGAGGCTGGGGAAATAGCTCTGTAGCACAAGTGCCTGCCTGGCAAGCAAGGTTGTGAGTTTGAACCCCGGTCCCACCAAAAAAAAAAAAAAAAGATTTTCCAGAGAAGTGGTCTCCATGAGAATCTCCTACCTGGTCTAAAAATAATGGATGACGGGGCTGGGGAGATAGCTCCAAGGCACAAGTGCCTGCTGGGCAAGTGCAAGGTCGTGAGTTCGAACCCTGGTCCCACAAAAAAAAAAAAAAAAAAAAAATGGATGCTGTAACTCTTCTTGGTGCACTGGTAGTAGTACTAGGGGTTGAACCCAGAGCTTTTGCACTGAATTACATCCCTCTTATTTTTAGACAAGATCTCTTAGGTTGGCAGGCTGGACGAAGATTTGTGATTTTCTGCCTTAGCAGCCCAAGTACTAGGGTTATAGGCATGTGCCACTACCCACCCATCATAATTACAACTATTGGAACTACAGAGATGCTTCTTGTACATTATGGAATATCTGCTCATTATAGATTTCAGTAAAACATTTTTAGAAGATTAGAGCGGGAGCACTGTAGTGGGGTTTGAACTCAGCCTTTACATTGAGCTACATGCTCAGCTTTTTCTTCCTTTTTTTTTTTATTTTTCTTGTTTCAGAACCTTTATTTGTTCCTTCACTCATTTTTATGGCTGGCTCAGCCCGACCCAGCGACAAGGCTGGCGCAGCATGTGGTGCCAGGGATCAAACCGCAGTCCCTGAAGCCGCCGAAGCTTTCCCAAGCAGGCGCTTTAGACCACTGAGCCATCCCGCCGGGCCCATAATCTTTTATTTTTCTATGAGGTCTCACCAAGTTCCCCAGGCTGGGCTCAAACTTACAATCCTTCTGCCTCAGCCTCTCAGAGTTCTGGGATTGCCATGGTATACCACCATGCCTGGCTAAAGGAAATATTTTTAAAAGAAAAAAAAAGTGTGTATATATACGTGTATATGTACATACATATATATGTATATATATGTACATGTATATATATATATATATATATGTAATTGAATATTCACAGATATGTTTTCATTTCCAGAGTAGAGACTAGACCTCTGTTAAGTTGGGTAAAATCCCCAAAATACATGTGCAAATAGAATTTCTAACTCAATTTTCATAATTTTTATTTATTTGTATTTTAGGGAAGGGTCTACAGGATGTTCAGGGTCTCACTACTAGATCAGACTCCTAGTGATCACCTGTTTATACCTTCCCAAGAGCTGAGATTACAGGCATGGCCCACCCAGTCTCAACTATAGTTTCAGTGTGCCCTGGGGCAGAGCTGGAACGGCAAGCCTGGGGATTGAACCAACAGCTGAGCTATTTGGCTGGCCCCAATTTTCATGATTTTTAAAAATCTTATTTCAGTGGTGCTACTACTGGCATTTAAACTCAGAATCTTCTCATTGAGGTACATCCTCAGCACCCTCAGCCCTTTGTTTCCCCTTTATTTTGTGACAGTCTCACTGAGTTACCTGTTCTGGGCTTCAACTTGCAGTCCTTTCACCTCAGTCTCCCAGATTTCAGGGGTTGCAAACGTGTGCCACCACATCCAGTTTATTTTTGTTTGTTTTTTAACTTTAAAACACGCATTAAAGGGGCAAGGGAAACAGCTCAGTAGAATAAGCGCTGGCCTGGCAAGTGCAAGGGCCTGAGAAAGTAGCAAAATACACATTAAAAATATAACCATTTTAGAGCCAGTGCCTGGCAATGCCACACATTCCCACACTTGTAATCCCAGCACTTGGGAGGGTGAAGCAAGAGGATTGCCAAGGCAGCCTGAACTATACAGTGAGATCCTATCTACTGCCTCTGTAGAATAAGGCAAGCGATTATTCAACTGAGCTGTCTCCCCACCTCCCCAGACAAACTTTCTTAAGGGTGCAGTTCAGTGGTATTACATATATGTACCATCACACCATCCAGCCTCAGGATTGTTTGGGAAAACTGAAACCACTATTATGATGACCATTGTACTTTCTGTCTTTTTTTTTTTTTTTTTTTTTTTTTTTTTTTTTTTTTTTTTTTTTTTTTTTTTTTTTTTTTTTTTTTTTTTTTTTTTTTTTTTTTTTTTTTTTTTTTTTTTTTTTTTTTTTTTTTGTATTGTATTGTATTATGGCTGGCTCAGCCTGCCCTGGGGGTGGGGCTGGTGTAGCATGTGGTCCCAGGGATCAAACTGCAGTCCCTGTGGTTGCCTAAGGTTGCCTAAGCTTTCCTAAGCAGGCACTTTAGACCACTGAACCATCTCACTGGCCCCTACTTTTTGTCTTTAATTTGACTGTTGTGGATACTTTGTGTAAGTGGAATTTCATATGTACTTTTGTGACTGGTTTATTTTATTTAACCTAATGTCAAGGTTCATCTGTTACAGCATATATCAGAATTTTGTATTTTCTTCCTGTGATGCTGGGTATCAATTCTAGGGCCTCACCCATGCTAGTAAGTGCTGTACCATTGAAATGTGCCCCCCCCCCAACTCTTAGAATTTTTTCTTAAGGCACATTCTGTCAATTTATCTGTCAGTGGACAGTTGGGTTGTTATTTGCTTGTGTGTGTGTGTGTGTGTGTGTGTGTGTGTGTGTGTTTGAGACAGGGTCTCACCTGTGCTGTTCAACCTGGCCTTTAGCTCATCTTTGTAGCCAAGGCTGGTCTCGAGCTCACACTGATCCTCCTGCCTCAGCCTCCCAAGTGCTGGGATTACAGGCATGCGCCACCATGTCTGGCTAAAAAAAATTTTTTTGTCTTTTTGAGACAAGGTCTTGCTATGCAGTTCAGGCTGGCCTTGAGCTCAGTTTTGTGGCCCAGACTAGTCTCAAACTCACACCATTCCTCCTCCCTCAGCCTCCCGAGTGCTGGGATTACTGGCGAGCGCCACCATGCCTAGCTGCTATTTGCTTTTGACTGTTGTGAACCATGCTGCTACAAACACCATGAAGCAGACCATTTACATCCCTGGTTTTGATGCATACTTGGTACCAGGGATCAAACTTGCACTTGCCAACAAGCACTTACTCCACTGAGCTATCTTCCCAGCCCCTCTGATTTTGATTCTTGTCTATATATATACAGAAGTGAAGTTAGTGAGTCGTATGTTAATTGTTTGATCTTTTGAAAAACTCCTATATTATTATATTACCTTTTACATTTCTCCCAACAATGTGGGAGGTTTTTCTTCACATATTTGCCAATACTTAGTATTATTTATGGTGGGAAATTATGTTTAGAATTGTCCAGATGAGTTCCTTTTTTTTTTTTTTTTCCTGTGGTACCAGGAATTCAACTCTGGACCTTGCACTTGCCAGGCAAGTACTTATTCTATTCACCTATCTCCCTAGCCCACTAAATGAGTTCCAATTTTGTTGGCATCATCTAAAGCATCATAATCAAGAGGAGTTATAAGACATGCTTTCTATCCCATCAGGCCTTACCAGAATGTTGACCTTGGTCACAGCAATATCTTACAGAGCCTCTTCACAGCAGTGAGCAAACTTGTGTTCACTTCTGTTTTCGAGGCATATTCAGTGGTTAGGGGCAACTTGATGGCACTGGGCAAGCATATTTATTCTGGGAGTGCTATTTCAAGGGTACCTTAAAGGGGTTCCCCAGAGCCCGTGTCTTGGGCAGGCAGAAGGTGGTATGAGTTACAGATTTTTCTTTGTGGAAGGGCTGTGGAAACTGGCTTTCAGAATTTTTGTTTTTGCTTCACTCTTTTGGGCTATACTGGCAGTTTTCTTGTGCTGATTGGCTGTCTTCTTTGAAGAAATACCTGTTCAAATCTTTTTTTTTTTTTTCCTTGTTTCAGAATCTTTATTTGTTTATTCAATCATTTTTATGGCCGGCTCAGCCCGCCCCGAGGGCAGGGCCGGTGCAGCACATGGTGCCGGGGATCGAACCACGGTCCCGGAAGCCGCCCAAGCTTTTACAAGCAGGCGCTTTAGACCACTGAGCCATCCCGCCAGGCCCCAAATCTTTTATCTGTTTTTTAAGTTGGATTTGGAGGAGGGTGCTTGTAAATGAAATCTGTGAAGGTTGCTTGGGTATAGGAAGCCATATGGTAAATACATGTGAGGAAGTTTCTAAGTGCTTGTGTATTTATGGTTGAGTAGAAAAAACTTGTCAGAAGAGAAAGTACTGATGCAATGAGGAAGAACTGACTTATTTTTAATCAAGGAGTGCAGCTGGTTATAAGATTTGAAATAATGGAAGGTGGTAATGGTTGTCACAAACTCCAGAATGAATTTTGGAGAGCCTGAAAGCACATTCATTCATTGAAAACTTTAGTACTGTGCATATACCATGCACTACAATGCACTGCTACCCTACCTTTATATAGCTGGAGGAATTGTTTTTATTTACTAAGGATTGAAATCAGGGCCCCATGCTTGTTCTCTACCCCTGAAGTTTTAAACTTTTGTTTTTGTTTTTGAGATGCTTTTACTAAGTTGCCCAGGCTGGCCTCCAACTTTTGATTCTCCTTCCTGAATGTCTGTATATGCCATCATGCCTGGCCTTTTAAAAACTAAGAGAAGGTCTTGTCTTGTTCAGTTACCCAGACCAGCCTCAAGTGTATGATTCTCTTGCCTCAGCATTCCCAAGCAGCTGGATTACAGGATTGGCCACCATATCCAGCATGAAGGTCACATTCTGATCAGTGGAGTATATAGAAAACAAAATTGTTAGCCTTGCTAAAATTCATAAAATGGCCATAGTTCTCTAGATCCAACTATCTAAAGCTTACAGCTTTTGCATCTTGTTAAGTCTGAAAACCACTAAGCAACTTCCAAGTATGGAAGGCTACACTACCTCTCTGTCTATAGCAGAAATAAAATACTTTGTTGTTGTTGTTTTGTTTTGTTTTTGAGATGGGGTCTTTATGTAGTACAGGCTGACCTTGGAGTTACTCTATAAGCCAGAGTGGCCTTGAACATGAGGAGATCATTCTACCTCAGCCTCCCGAAAGATGGGATTATAGGTATGCACTGGTATACTGATATGCCCAGCAAAAGTAGACTTCAGTTGGTTTTGTTTGTTTGTCTGTAGGGTCTTGCTATGTAACCTAGACTGGCCTTGAACTCATAGTATTCTCTTGCTTCAGCCTTGTACTTCTGCACCCAATTTAACAGTTAAATTTCTAAAACCAAGGGTTTGATTTGCTGCATTTATTTATTTATTTATTTATTTATTTATTTATTTATTGTGGTACTGGGGATTGAACTCAGTACCCTGCGCTTGCCAGGCAAGCATTTACTCTACTGAGCTATCTCCCAAGTCCCTGCTGCTTTTAATTTGATTCCTTTGTTTAGTAGGATCAACTTATATCTATACTTACTCCTTCTTA
>PVJA010044783.1:0-15985 GCA_004027025.1 Myocastor coypus | reverse complement strand
TATTTTCTGACCATCATTGATATTCTAATAACTTTCCATACAATGTGATATAGGCAGTTACACAATTTTGACACAGATATTTGGAAATTCAAGGAAATACAAAACTGTAGCCTGTCAAGAATATGGTTTTTGTCCCAGCCTCTTATTTTCAAGAACTATTCTTGAGAGAATGACAGTAACTGAGTTTACACCAGGAGCATCTGTGCACCTATGTTTATAGCAGCCCAATTTGTAATAGTCAAATCTTGGAAACAACCAAAATGTCCATCATTTGAAGAATGGTTAAAGAAAATGTGGTATTTTTATACAATGGAATACTACTCTTCCATAAAAAATGATAAGTTTGAAGACTTAATATATAAATGGATGTATATTGAACATATACTCATTAGTGAAATAAAGCAGACCTATATGTGTAAATATCGTATAGTCTCCCTAATATAAGTACTTTAAAGAGGAAAACAAGAACTTAAGGGCATAACACAGCTGAATGTGTTATGGATTAAACAACGAAGTGACTGGAAGCAGACAAAGCAGAAAACATCAATAGCCAAACGATACACTTATGTACACAGGATGAATCAGACATTGGTCTCAAGAACCTTCAAAAGGTTCAGCGTATTGATTATAGCACGATGTAATGCTAAAATTATGTTTGGAATACATGTCACTCTTGTCTTTTTGCAATTTTTTTTTTTTTGGCTTTTTGAGACAGGGTCTCACTGTGCAGTTGAGGCTGGCTTTGAGCTCACTTTTGTAGCCCAGGCTGGTCTCGAACTCGCAGCGATCCTCTTGCCTCAGCCTCCCAAGTGCTGGGATTACAGGCGTGAGCCACCACGCCCGGCTTCTTTTTGCAATTTTAAAAAAATGAAAAAAAGATCTTTCATCATCTACTTAGATAAATGTATTCATTTGATTAACTACAGTGATACTACAAAGCTATATTTTGCCCCTTGGACTTGGTCTTAGAAAATAACCAATTTTCCTCGTCTAGCTCTATGAAATTTTTTTCCAACCACCAGTTTAACTCACTGTTCATTTTAATTGGACATATTAAATAAAATAGGCAAAATTTCAGTGAAGATGTGCTTTATTATTCGCAGATCATTGGTTATGTATTAAATTTTACAATTTCACTTAAAAAGTGATACCAGTAATGTGGTAATTTTTACTGACAGTATCTAATAACATGGTTAAAAACATAAGCAGATGTCTTTGAGAATAGTTCCTCAAGTCTTCAGGAGAATCAAAGCAGATATTCTCTCAGCTATATCTGGAACTTCAGATGGTGTCAGCTTAGCTATTCAATGCTTAGTAAATTATAATTAGTCTCAAATATTTCAGTCTCAATACTACAATAAGGATTTATTTAAATTGCTTTATTCATTCAGGTTTTCAAAAGGATTGTGAGCAATTCAGCCACATTTTTATTATTCTTGAGATATAGTGTAATTAATAAAAAGCAGAAACATTTTTGCTTCTCAAATTAGTTAACTGACTCCTCAGTTCTGTCAACAAGTATTTATTGTAGATAATAATTACTTGCAATTAATAGTGGACAAAATTTTCCTTAAATTTCAAATGATATTTAATATATGCAGCAGTAATATTTATATATACACACAAATATATTTTAGTACTTATGTTAATCTATGTTCAAAGAGTGTAATAATGTATTTCATTGTAGTGTTTTAAACTATGTTATGCCTTTAATGACAGGTCCAGATTCATTAATGTCACTGGATTGTGCTTTACCAAAGATTGTCACCATAGGCAAATATAAAGCTCAGTAGTATTCCCAGAGGGAGATGGGTAAAAAGCTCATCACTACGTGCAGATTTACAGTTGGACAGAAATGATTTGCTACTGTACAGTAGGATGACTATAGAAAACAATATTGAACTGTTTTTCAAACAGTTACTATGAATGTTTTCGTTATAAGGAAATAATAAATGAGATGAATATATTTTAGTTTAACATTACATGATGTTCAAATATTTCATTTTTTTTTTGTCTTTTTGAGACAGGGTCTCGCTATGCAGTTGAGGCTAGTCCTGAGCTCACTTTTGTAGCCCAGGCTGGTCTCGAACTCGCACCAATCCTCCTGCCTCAGCCTCCCGAGTGCTAGGATTACAGGCGTGCGCCACCACGCCCGGCGCAATATTTCAAAACATTGCATGTCACCCAACTAATGTGTACAATGTTAAGGTTTGTTCACCTGTGAAAAGAGACAAATTTAACTATAAAATATCATTCTAGTAGCAGAAAATAACACATCAAAAATGAAAATTCATATATAGAAAGAGGAGAACCAATTTCTAAATTATAATATATAACAAAAAGTTTATGATTTAAATTATAATCAGTTTAATAGTTATTTATATAATTTGACAAAAAGTGATATTCAAAATACAAATGACTTGTACCACATTTATAGAATATTACCATGTGTGACTTCAAGGCTTTTTTTTAAATCTGTTTAGAGAAATAAATCCAGCAATAATAGAACTGTTATATTTCCTACAAAAGTAATGAGTTACCCATTACTATGCTATTTAAAGTACATGATTATTTAATATCATATAAGCCCGACTGGGCCAAAATATAGGCCAAAGCTTTGCAAATGAACTTTGTGTGGATCTCACTAGCAGTTATTTAAACATAGTTACACATTGCTAAATAATTTTATTTTGTGTGCTCCAAGATCATCTCTTTTTGAGTGGGCCAAGTTAGGATGATAATAATATGATAGCTGAAGTTTCTTATGTATATTCAAAAAGTCTTAGAATGCTGATATTAATGTTGATCGGTTTTTGTATGCAGTGGTGGTCATGCCTCTGAAAGTACAAAATGTGCAAATTTGATTAAGATTTTCTTGAAATTCAAATGAAGAAAACATTTTATTGTTAATAAAATATTTCTCTGTATTTGTTAAATTATGTAATAGTATTTGATGCATCTGTGGGGAAGTAAAGATAGATCATAAACATAATCATAGACTAGTTTTCATCATAGAGGTAAACAGAAGCTGTCATTAATAAACAAATTATAGCTATGCCTACACAAAATAACTTATCCAAGTTTATTCCACTATATGTCCTGTGTCATTTTCGGAGTTGATGCATTGTACCTGATAATAATGGTACAGATAATAAGGCAAAAATGTATCCCCTTCTAATAAAAACTTTGTAACAGTGATTTCTAAGTCGAAATTTTTATAGATGACCAACATACAATCAAGGGCAGCAGGCTATACGCTATTAATGTTCACTTAGGACTTAAAAAATGTAATATTTTGCTACAATACTCACTAATATCTGCAGTCCTGAATACATAGAAATAAAATTTTAGAATATGAGTGTGTTAATAAACTATTTCTTCTACACTTTAACATTCATGTGTTTCTAGATGTATCTGATGTGCCAATTTACATTTATATAGCCTTATAGTATAAACAATTTTTAACTAAAGTATAACAAAAATACAATTAAACGACATTGCTTGGGAATTTATTTATTTATTTATTTATTTTTTGGGGGGGCGGGGTTCAAACTCATGACCTTACACTTGCTAGGCAGGCACTTGTGCCATGGAGCTATCTCTCTAGCTCCATAAAGACTGAAAGTGAATTTTTTAAATTAATTAATTAATTAATTTATTTATTTATTTTTGCAGAATGGGAGATTGTACTCAGGACATGGCACTTGCCAGGAATCCCTCAGCTATCTGTCCAGCCATGAGACCACATAGAGCCACTTCTCCTCGTTTGAGAAAATGGAAGGAAGGAAGACAGTAGAGGCGAATACACTCTGAAGGGTGAATCTCACATGAAACCCCTTCATCTAATACCTTATCCACATGTTTTGTCTCAGTTGCTCTGTGTTTTTGAGGCTGACCTTCCTCTGGCCTGTACATATGATTGATCTCTGGCCTCAGTCACAGTCCACATCTCCACCTTTCCTGGCTTGTCACTATAAGTTGTGGGTGGCCAGTAGGAATTGGAGCAGCTGTGTCTGCATGATTCCACAGAAGATTTTTATTTCTGAACCTTTTTCATTTTAGATGAACTAGTTTAATTTTGGTTGAAAATTCCCAATCCATAGATATTAAGTCTCTGTACATAGCAGTTTAATCCATTATACCACACTATCCCAGAACACTGATCAGTTACTATTATAATTGCTATTTTTTGTAATTCTTGTGGCTGTAATTTCCTTCTATAAATTCAGAACCAAATAAAGATATAAATGGTATTAATTAATTTTTGCTATTCATTAAGGCGAGTTAAGTTTCCTCAGGATACACCTTGGAGCCATTTATATCACCTCGAGTTCTTCAGTCACTGTCAGCTATATGGGTAAGTCAGTTATTGCTTGACCAAGTTGTTTGCTGTGAAAGCTTGGGAGACACTTTTCTCCTAGTGACTCTTCTTAGGCAAAGTATATAACATAGATTTGTATCCTCTGTGTTTCTCAAAAAAATTTTATCAATAGTTTGTACAATTCATCATAATTGGTGCATGTCTCTAAAGCAGCTTCCTCATATTCTGTGTCCCCATTGACCTCTACGGTCTGGAACCAGAATATAGGCTATTGTTTTAGTCCGTCTATTTTTCTAATATTTGATCTACAAACCTCAGTTGCTGAACATATAGAAGAGAAGGCTAATAGCATAACATTTTGTAATGGGACAGTGAACTTAACATTACTATTTTATCTGAGAGCAAAACACTATGGGACATGAAAATAATCATTATTTTTGAATAATTTTTGATGTTGTAATAGTTGAATCTCTGTAGAATGTTTTTTTATGTTATGCCCTGCTCATTCTGCCCTGGGGTTGTGGCTGGCATAGTGTTTCGTTCCAGAGATCGAACCACAGTCCCTGCAGTTTCCTAAGCTTGCCTAAGCAGGTGCTTTAGACTGTTCATCTATCTTGCTGCCCCAAATCTCTGTAGAAATTTATCAAACAATAGTTACATAATGTACGTAGAAAAATTAAAATAAAAAACATATATAATACTGTACTATGACAAGAATGATATTTTTTGTGACATACTTAAGTTTCCATTTTGATATAATATTGGTCTCTTGATCAATCATATCTAATTTATAAAAATATTTTACCAAACTCATTGACCTTTAATGGGATATCACTGAAAACATTTGTGATATTTTTTGGACTGTTTAATGCCCAGACATCTCTAAGTATAGTGGCGTATATGTAGTGATTTTCTCACAAAAGATGGTCATGCTATAGAATTAAAATAAGAAACAATGTTTTTACATGAGTATAGTGATTGATTATTAATATCAATCTATGTTAAATGTATTCATGCTTTTCCAGGTATACCATCTTCTGAATTGTTAAACTGATTGCTTATAGTGATATTTTCTTGCAGATTCAGTCATTTGCCATCTTTTGTGCTCCAATTAATTGTGAAAGGTGGTTCATGTCAAGCAAATATGAGGTTACCATTCAGTTATAATAAAAAAATCATATGTGATATATTGGATTTATATTCTGATACTCTCTTGCCTTTCATCGTAATCCTAAGCAAATTAAAACTCCCATTTGCAGAATTATTATTCAGGTAATATTAAGTAATTTTTTCCAGTTGCTAATTCATTAAGAAAAAAAGCGTAGTTAGATTATGTTCTAAAGTTCATTTCAAATGGATGACTGAATCACACTAAGCCTGGTTTTCCTTAGCAACTCTGGAAAGGAGAGTATATAAGAGTAAGAGAAGGAATCACAGATATAAGTGAAGACAGAAAAGTTTGAAGGTAGGTATAAAATAGATGGTTGTAGTTAACATAATTCATTATATTTAGTCTGAATTCAATTGTATTTAACAAAGAAAATTAATAATATGATTTTCATATTTTAAAAAACATATGCCACTACATTTTATGCTAATTTATTTGATTTTGTCAAGAAAACCAAAAATATTCTATATTTACTAGGGATTTCTTGAATCATTTTGATATTGGGATCAAAAATCAGGATGTTATGATTAAGCTATGTCTAAGTGTATTTTACATAGCTAGTTACTTTTTCTTTGGCAAAAATTGTTTTTTAAGACATTGAATATCAGGAGATAAAAAAGAGAGATAGTGAGCAAATTGAGTTGTATATTTCTTGTTTGTTTTGTGGTGGGGTCTCAGTATGTATCCTAGGCATGCCACGAACTCAGCCATAACTCAACCTCAAATTCTGAAGCATAGGGATTACCAGCATGTGCCACCATAACCAGCTGAGTTTTATGTTTTTAAAATTTATTACCTTCATGAATTTTCAACCTACAGAGGAGGAAGCAAGAATTTAGATAGATTTTTATGGTGTTCTTTAATTGAAACAACAAAGGTAAGAGTAAATAGGAATCAAGTTGGATAGAATTCACAGGATAAAATACAAGAAAGGATTAAGTTTCACAAATAGAATTAATTCCTTAAGAACTATGGAGAGAACCGTCAAGTGTTGAGCAGAATATTAACCAATGTATCTGAGGGAATAAACTACCTGAAGCCCTCAGAAATGATTAGAGTTTAGAATGCTCATAAGCATATAAGGCCAGAAATAAGACCTATTCTCAAACAGCAGAAAACCTCATGATTCACAAAAATTTCATAATGTTTACTGTGATTGTGTTGCAATAGAGAAGAATGATTATACTAAGCACTTCTACAGTTCCACGAGAAATCTTAAAAATATACCAGAGTGGGTCAAACTCCTTCCAAGAAATCATTTGAACCACACTCCAGAAAAAGGTTGAAGCTATATTTGGATTATATAAATGTATAATAGTCAAAGCCATATAAATAGCCTTTACATTTCAGTAAAAAACGAAATGTGAGTGGGGCTTATTTGAAAATATAAAAGTTGGGCTGGGGAGGTAGCTCTGTGGCACAAGTGCCTGCCTGACAAGTGCAAGGTCATGAGTTAGAACCCCAGTCCCACCAAAAAAAAAAAAAAAAAAAAAAAAAAAAAAAAAAAAAAAAAAAAAAAAAAAAAAAAAAAAAAAAATGAAAATATAAAAGCAATTTTGATCAGTGGTACTCAAATATATTTCTCTTTTCTTAATATCTTACAACACTACTACTATCTATTACTGATGGGGTTTAATGTCACAAAAATTAAACTTTGAAATATTACCTACAATTTTACCTTTCAATCTTATATGATATTTAAGTGCAAATATATGAACATTTAATTCATATGTAGAATTATCAAAGTTATAGGATTTGGGGCAGTCAATGTATCAAACAGAAGAGAAATTCAGTATGTGGTGAGTTGCCAGGAGTATTCCTTTGTATATCAGACATGTGTATGCATAGAAATATGTCCATTTGCAATGTACAGAGACCCAGAAAGACCCTTCATGACCTTGCTCCTGGATCTGTGACATGTCTATTCATTTAGCTCTAATAACTATGTTTTCTAAATTTAGCGTGTATCAAATTTATTTGCATCAGTAACCACTAGGTAGTGCCAACTAGTCGTCTCTTCTCCCACAGGTTGTCAGTCGATTCATAGGAAACATATGACTTCCAAAATATGTGAAATATTTAGGCATGGGATAATATGCTGGTGCTTGAGTTATGGATAGACAAGTTCTTCACTCTACCTAACAAAATTTTCTGTACCTCACTGTACTGCCTGGCCAGCTCTTGTATGGTAGCTATTTTGCCTTGCTCTACCCAGGAAAAGCCCACAGTACACATGGTTAACCTCACCTTGAACTCCATTGGAAACCTACAATATCATGAAAAGGTTTTCCAAATAAAACTTTGAAAAGTAAGCTAAGTTGATTGATGTTCACATTTTTGTTGAAGTAGGACATGGATGTCTTATACCCTGACATTTCTCTACAGAAATCTCAAGGGTAAAATGCAATTTGAGAATGTATTGGTCTGATTAGAAGCAAAGGATCAGAACAGCTGGCAAAATTCTTTGTATATTGATCCAACAAAGAATATACATTTCCTTCGTTCTGTATCAGGGGGTAATGTTTTTGTACTTCAGTACAGTTTCCCACATCCATCATATAGCTAATTTTTGTGCACACTCTGTGGCATTGCATTAGATTATTTTTCGTGGACAGCAGCCAGTTGTGCTAAGAGTAGAACTGTGATCTAATGGAAGGATCAAAGGAATTAAAATGTGACCATCAATGAGATTCACTGCCTACCCACGTAATATCTGAGCCAATTTAATATTTATTATTAAAAAGTAAGTATTAAAAACTAAAAAAAGGTGCCAGGGATAAATTCAAGCTGAAAATGTGCATTGATGTGAACATGAGGTAAGTCCATGAGAAGACATTATCTGAGGAAAGATACCAACCAGAAAATACAACCAAGAACTTTACCATAGAGAGAAGAATATTATAGACATGAGTGCTCATATATCACTGTGTCATGAGGTTTTCAGTTCTTGTGGAAAAATTCTCTGGAAATAAATAGTTAGTTTGAATGCAATCTCCAATCCTAGCTTTTGAAGGCATCTCCACACTGGTTTCCATAGCAGTTGCACCAGTTTGTACTTCCAACAACAGTGCAGAAGAGTTCCTTTTTCTTCACAGCATCTCAAGCATTTATTATTGGTTGACTTGTTGATGTTATCCATTCTTTCTGTGGTGAGATGGAATCTCAGTTTTTTTTTAAATTTGCATTTTTGAAATGATCAACGATGTTGAAAATTTTTTCCATATATTTACTTACCATTTGTATTTCTTCATCTGAAGAGTGTATATTCATCTCAGAATCTCATGTTTGGATTGGGTTTTTGAATTTAGAGATGTAATTATCAATTTATACTGAGAGAAGAAAGGATAATATAATTTCATGATCTTCAGAATGATCGGTGACAACTTCTAGACATGAGACACTAATATTTTTCTACTCAGGGAAGATAAGTGCTTAAGCAGGGAAGACCGTACACAGACTTGTCTTTTAAAAGATTTTTTTCCTTGGTTTTATTTTTTTCTTATGCATTCAACAATACTCCTGGCTCTGAGAAATTTTTGGTGCAAATGAAGGACAAGAATAAATACATTTTCTCATTTCCATGCTTAGGCAAGTTTTGTTTTCAGGCTTAGAATGAGGAAAATAGTATTGATTTTTTTTTAAAAAATAATTTTTTTAAAAAGAACATTAATATCTTCTATCAAGCAATTTCAACAGTAAGCTTAGCATTGAAATTTCTTATCTCTTATTTAAATATCAAACTACCAAAACCTAGGCAACAACTTTTCACAGTTTGAATATGGTCATCTGGCTGCAAGATCAGAGATGTATTTGTTGAAATCTCTAACATTATTATTCAGTTTGCATACACAGTGGTCACAAGTAGAAAGAAGAATTAAGGATCTGTGACCCCATCCAAACAATGACAAACAGGCAAGAAACAGAACTGTTGATCAAAGGTGTTAATGTTGCCCAATAGCTTTATGTCTCCCATATCACCTCAGTTCACTTTTGTCTTACTTTCTATATTCCAGATACATTGACCTTTCCTTTTGTGTTTCTTGCAATATGTAAATATCCCCTGTTGCTTAAATAAGGTATAAAGGTCATTAGCATTCCAATATAAAATAAGTCTCTTCTTGTTAATTTCCACTTATTCACTTTTTCATTAGAGGTGCAGCCTCACTACATAGTCCAGATTGGTTTCAATGTTGTGGGAATCCTCCTGCCTCAGCCTGCTGAGTGCTAACGTTAAACATATTCACCACTTTGCCCAGTCTGCTACTCATTATTAAAATCATAATCCACAAGTTTTGATGATGAAACCTTCTACATACAGAATTTATCAACCTCCTTCATAATATATTATATATTATGCATTATATATTTATTGCATATTATATATTATACATCATATATCATATCCAACATTACCTTTATTACATATTATGTATTGTATATTATATTATACATTATATATCATATTATGTATTATATATTATATACATATATTTCTTCCTCCTCCTCACCCTCCTCATCCTCCTCGTCCTCCTCGGCCTCGGTCTCTTCCTGCTTTGCGTCTTTTTCTTTCTCCTTCTCCTTCTTTCTCTTCTTCCTCTTCTTCTTCTTGATTTAAAAAAAAATTGATTGATTTTTTTAAAGAGAACATTATCATGTTCTATCAAGTGTCTCCCTATCTAGTTTAGGCTGGTTTAAATTTACTATGTAGGCCAGGCTGGCCTCAAAATTGTGGGAATCTTCTGCTGTATGTCTCCTAAAATATGCTGCTATAGGCATACAGTACCGTGCCTAGCCATTTTATGTAACTCTGTATCCACTCCTTTACCTTCTCTCCCTCTATTACTCTTTCTACATTCTGTATGCAAAAAGTCTATCTCACTTTTTCTTAAAATCTATCATTTATCTTGCTCTTTAAATTAATCTATGCGTTATGTTTCTCATAGAAAAGCAAATGTTGTTTAACCTCCTGCGTGATTCATTCTAACAATGTTACAAATACAGTACGTGCATTTTCTTTCAAAACATTTATAATTTTATGACAACCTTTTTTATTGTACATACACATTACACTTTATTAACTCATTTATCTATTGTTGGTCAAAGGAGCCATCAGCAATTGGTAGTACAAATATCTTTTTTGAAGGTAGCAGTTAATGCTTAAAATTTTTGTTCTGACAAATGTTATGTGCTTATATTTGGTACTCTGAGTAACTATGCTGAGGACAACAATGTACAATATAACAACCACTGCTGAAAACCTAACATCTTAGGAATTTTTTGAGATTTTTTACTGTTTCTAATATCTACTATGTTTACTCTTTTAAAATAAAAAATGTATAAAAGATGCCATTAGCAAGATTCAGCTCTTATGAGCTGTACTGCTGCAAACATGACATGCACAAATCACTGCAATAGGATGTGTTTCATATTTTGGAAAGATACCCAGAAAAGCTATATTTAAACTAAATGTAACTTATATTTGTAATTTTTGAGGAGTCCTTGTATTGATTTCAGTACTGTTTATGTAGCAATCATAATGCCATCCCACCTTCTAAGCCAGTATACTTTAGTTTGTGTTAATTGCCCAGGTAACTTCCAGTTTACTTTAGCCCCTGTTACAGTTTGTGTGATTTCTGTTACCTAGAGATTGCTTGTTGCTGTGATGGGTATGGTAAGAATCAACTAGAAACAGCTAAATATTCTACCTCTGTATTTCCTCTGGCAACCTCAGTCAAACTTCCCTCTCTGAGTTTTTGAGGCCACATATGTTAGGAAGGATCCTGGTCAATGCCCATTGGTATAAATAAATGGACCTCTAAACCCTGGGTTACTTTTTGGTGCTTCTGAAGTTATAGTTATTTATATTCCCAGTAGCAGGGTTAAAAGGTTCTTTTTCCTCCACAATATCACTAGCATTTATTGTTTTTTGAGTGTCTGATCATACTCATTTTCCTTGGAAAAATGGTAGGTGCATGTTGCTTTGATCTGTACTTCTGTAATGACAAAAGATGGTGAACATTTTTTCATGTGTTTATGGAGAGATGGGAAGGTGACCAGAACAATAGGGGTGAGGGAACTAAAGAGGAATATAAAAAATATACATTAGTAAATCATAGAATGTGACAACTACTACTCTGTTATTCTTGAAGTGTAGACAGACCACCAGAGAAAATGTGGTGCCAAGTTTTGTTTACTTAGTTAAACAACTTTGGTAGCTATATAGTGCAAGAATCCAGTAATTAAGGAACGTCTTGATCTTATTAAAATATCATGGAAATGTAAAATGCTCATTTACACACTCTTTCTTTTATAAGTTTAATTTTAACTTTCAAATTGTTTTCTCCTGTAAATTACCCCCTGGTATGTACAAAATCATGTTGAAGCCACTGATAGCAAAAAGATGACTGGATCTCTTAATTGAGGCCATTACATTCAGACTACATTATTTTTGACCTCTAATATTTTCTTCCTTTGATGTTTTAACAGTTTTTGTGGTACATATGCACAGTGTTTCATGGAACACAAGTTTTGAAACATGGCATATTTTCATTAAAGCTATTGATTTTTCTCTTTTATTATTATTAGAGAAATTTGAAGAAAAAGTGTTTTTTGATAAGAGTCTTGAATTATTTATAATCATCACAGTTCATCTATTCTTCATATTTACTACATAAAAGGCAATTATTTTTCAAATAATTGATCTCTTGTTAATCCATGCTGTAGAGGATGTTAATAAAGGAACGTAGGGTGTTTGTTTTTGTTTTTACATTGCTGAGCCAACATTAATATCCGAGAAATATTTTCTGAGGAAGGATAATCATATTTCCATTTTTTGCTATCTGAAATGACAATGTAGATGTTAATGGATTATTAGATCCTTTGAAGCTCAAATTGCCGAAAATCACAATTTAGAACAATCATTTATTAGCATAGTGACGTTGGCAAAGATGCCTAATAACTACATGCCTTAATTTGTACTTTTACATTATAGATATAGCAGTTTTGTTAATTTTTTAGGATGATTTCATGCATTTTCCATAAGTTAATATACTTGAAAAGTATAATAGAAAGATTGATATGAACCAAGGTATTTAGTAAGTGTTAATGTCATTATTAATTGTACATTAATTGGTGACTAGATAAACTTACACAAATGGGTGAAGATTAGGTATTTTATATAATTCTTGAAATATGATAATATTTTGATAAATTTCTTTATAATTCCCTGTGATCTACAAGTATATTTACCTTAGAATCAGGACAACATATTAACTGAATGTTATCCAATTTGCTGTAATGCATATATTCTTTCTGAGTTTTAGTTATTCAACTATAAAATTTGAAATGTAGCCAATCATATTTTCCTTAAAGTTTGGTACAGAAATCAAAATGATATACATGAAAGTTTTATATTATGTAGTTCTACACAGATTCAAAGTGTTATTCTGAAATAACTGTAAGATCAATTGCTCAAAGAAATATTGATATATCCTATTATATGTTGTAGTTGTTGATACAATGTGACAACTTGGCTGAATGGTTCAGTAGCCTGGTTCCTTGTTGGTGGGATCCCCACTCTGGGGTACAGTTGGTTCTTCCCTGGAACGTGACCAGGACCTGCCTAGGATATGATTGGCTTTCTCCCTGGAGCAGGATCAAGGACCCTTCCTAGGGTATGATTGGTTCCGCCCTAGGGCCCACGTCAAAATGACTGAGCACAAAAAGACTTTTTAAAGGGCTGAAGAAGGAGTCAATACTTCACTTTGTCGGAGAAGCTTCAGTCTTCGCATTCAGCCTGGACTTCACAGACTGACTTGCAGTGCAGACTCTTTGGCCTTTAGCTTGGATTTTTTGCCATCCATTGCAGACTCTTAAGCGTTCATTACAGACACTTCAGTCTTCCATCGAAGATACATCAGCTGACAGAGACTTAGACGGAATGCTGCAGTGAAGTACAGACCTCGAGTTTGAATTCTACAGTCTGGAGCATGCAGACACCCTCTGCATGCTTCCTCATCTGACACTGTGGCTGACTATTGTAAGCCAATCTTATAATTCCTTATAGATTTTATATTTTGTGTTAATATCCATTCCTTATATTATACCTATTCTGTTCCTCTAAGTAAAACTCTGAACGATACATATGTATATGCCTGAAATTACAGCCGTAATGTACAGGCATTATTCTTAATATACCTCAAAGGTCCTTCAGGGTTGAAATTATAAATAACATGGCAGAAATTATTATTATTTATTATTTTTTTTGTTTGATACAGTGGCTTTTTATTTATTTTGTGGAGCTGGGGATTGACCCTGGGGCCTAGCACATACCAGGGAATTGCCCTTGCACCAAGCCATGTCCCTTCCCAGAAAAAGGTTAGATGCTCAGACACACTGGCTTTACAGATCCGTTATCAGCATGGACCTAGCAAGGCATGACATGGTTGCCTCCAGGGACCTGGGAAGACAAGTTCTCTGGGAGAAACCCCCCACCCAGCCAGCCACCTTTGGGGATGATCATCAGCCCCAAACCCCAGCAGCCCATAAGTGGTGCTGAAGAAGTTGACAGGACTAGAGTGGTCTGTGATGAGCATGAATTTCAGATCCAGAAACTACAGCAACTTGACTTGCATCTCTGGCCTGGCCATGGCCAGGTCCCTGATGGTGCTGAGACATGGGGCTTCTGTCATCTCTACAAACTTCTTCACCTCTATTTCCACCAGCTGCTTAGCTTTACTTGCTTATGGCTCCAGTTGAGCCCCGGCATAGATCAGTTCCTGCTCTTGTACTTTCTGTATGTGCTGGAGTTCCATGTCTGTCTCAATGGCCAGGGCCTGTGCCTTTTACTTGGCCTGCAGCGCAGAACCTTCTCCCTCAATCCACACAGCCTCTGCCCACAACTCAGCCTCAGCCTTGGCGGACCCAATGCTCTCCACAGCCATGCTCATGTGCTCAGGCTCCAAGAGTGTCTTGGAGCCTTCTTGGCTTCTGACTGGTCTAGGATCTTCTGCTGCTCCAGCTGTCCACAGGCTTCTGGCACCAGCCTTTGAGCCTCATGCTTGGCCACTGTCTCCTGGGAACTGGTGGTGATCTCAATGGCCAGCTGTATGCTGCGCTGTGGGGTGCTCCAGGTCCGTTGGTCCACAGGCTCCACCAAATGCACATCCATACTGCTGACCACCATTTTGGGGAAAGAGGGCCCAGTCCCTGGGCCTGGGCATGGCCAAGCCATCGGGGTCCCTGGCTTTGGTGGTCTCAGAGCTGAAGACAGTGGCATGGATGATGTTAGCTGAGTTCTTATGGAAGTCATCAAAGCTGACCGAGGCCATAGCTCCCCGCACATGGGATGTAATGGCCTTGCAAGAGTCGCCCGCGAAGTCAGGCGCTGAGAAAAACTTGGCCACCTCCTGAGGGTCATTCTGGTCGCTCAGTTCAAAATGCCAGTTGTAGGCAAGCTGCAGCTACAGCCTGGCATGATCTGCAGGCTCAGTGGTGATGACATCTGTGAAGAAGTCAAGCCCAAGCAGCAGGCAGAGTGCTCAGCAGCGGGCAAGGGGACATTTGGGCTGCCCTGCTGAGAAGAACAACACAGTGAACTGCTCCTCAGGACCCAGTGACACCCATTTTGGCCCAAAGACTCCGCAGGCCCGCTTGGATCTGTAGTTGTACACCTGCACAGCTGCATCGTGTGGCACATGGTAGCTGACCACGTGGGCTTATTCCAGGCAGTGGAGGGAGGAAGGGTTCTGGTGATGTCCCTCATGTTCCTGTCGACCAGGGTGTCCTGCCCCTTGCTGAGCAACTCCTGCCCCCTGGGAGGCAACTCCTCCTATAGGACCTCATCTTGGACCAGCATGTAGGTGCTTCCAATCACAGTATGCAAACCTTCCCAGTCTTGACATCCTCCTGCGCGTAGATGACCTCATTGTCATCCACAGGAATGGCCTGGTACCCCTTTACCACCTCCACCTTGGCCAACAGCATGGACTCCAGGGCTCTTGGATGAGCCTGTGGTCCCC
Source organism: Myocastor coypus (assembly GCA_004027025.1). Lineage (NCBI taxonomy): Eukaryota > Metazoa > Chordata > Mammalia > Rodentia > Myocastoridae > Myocastor > Myocastor coypus. The sequence goes on along the minus strand of PVJA010044783.1, from coordinate 477 downwards.
GGCCTGATGTGGTCCCTCCTTTCCCCCCGCACCCCCCTGCAGAGCCGCAGCGCCTTCAGTGGCAGGCCGTGTGTCCTGGATGCGTTGCTCCAGCCTCTGTAGGCTATAGGGAAAAGCACTTCTCACCCTTGATGACATGTTTCTGTCCCAGCTGGTTCTTGCCAACTGGTCCCACGGGGTTGAGGACTACACAGTAGTGTTGGGAGCCAAGGGTTGTGATGGACACAACCCCCAGCACTTCCTCGTGGACATCTGGCACATGGGCTGCGGTGTCTTGCACTGTGACGAGTCATTGCTCTCCAGTGCAGCGGGTCACTCTCCCCAAGTCCTGGAAGGTCTAGAGAGCTTACAGGCTCTCTAAGGCTGTTTTTTCTATAAGGATCACAGCATCAATCAAATCCAGAACTTCCTCAAGTACCACTGGGAGATAAGCAACCACAAAGTGGACCAGCCACTCTTTTTTTTTTTTTTTTCTTT
>PVJA010044782.1:0-15975 GCA_004027025.1 Myocastor coypus | reverse complement strand
TAAGAGATAATAATATGAGAGTTTCAAACCCCCGGCACCACATGCTGTGCCAGCCCTGCCCTCGGTGCAGGCTGAGCCGGCCATGAAAATAAGTGAATAAACAAATAAAAGTTTCTGAAACAAGAAAAAATAAATAAATAAATTAAAAAAAAAAAACATGTTAGTAAGCCGGGCGTGGTGGCGCACTCCTGTAATCCCAGCACTCGGGAGGCTGAGGCAGGAGGATCGGTGCAAGTTTGAGACCAGCCTGGGCTACAAAAGTGAGCTCAAGGTTCGCCTGAACTGCATAGTGAGACCCTGTCTCAAAAAGAAAAAAAAAAAAAAACATGTTAGTAGCACATTCACAATAGTTGAGACACTGCATATTGTCCTCACAAATGTTATACAGAGCACAGGGTGCAGTGCAGACATGACAAGTTTTTTGATCAATATGGTTCCGAAGGGGGGGAGGGGAGAAAAAAAGAAAGGAAAAAAAGAAAAAAGAAGAGAAGAAAAAGTTTTCTTCTCTTTGAACTAGGAGGAAGTAGTTGTATATATACTCTAATGTTTCATAATTTCAGTGGTTTACCGGTGCAACTGGCAATGTTGAAAGCCTCTTGCAGCTCATTGTGCTAATCTAGCTCTGCGTTTTATGCCTCGTAATTAAGCTTTTTTGTTGGGTGACCAAGTGTAAGCCAAAGCAAGACCTGTCTAACAAAACTTTCATCATTTGTACTTTCCAGGGTCAAATCTCCTCAGGATTAACTTTGGAACCATATGCAGTGCTTTGTAGAACTGTTGTCAGTGTCAGCCATCAGGATGAGTCATGGCCAATGCTTGACCAGTTTGCTCTCTGTGAAATCCTGAGGGAACATTTTCTCCCCAAGTGACTCTCCCTAAACGTTCCTTGATAGAGCATTTTTTCCCTTTCTTTGGGGTGGTGTGGTGGGTGCCCATAAATACGGATAGACAACAGCGTGAGCTTTAGGTAGGTTGATCTGAGAAGACCGTTAGTTTCACTGTATCTTTAAAGTGGGGTTTTATATTGAAAGTGTTAATGTATAATTATTTGATCAATCTTACATACCTTTATCTATTAATCTAAACAGATTTGATGATGAAAATATGTAATACAACCATTGTTAAATTTTTGTTCTTGTTTTGAAATCCTGTGCTGCCGGGCGTGGTGGCACACGCCTGTAATCCCAGCACTTGGGAGGGTGAGGCAGGAGGATCGATGCGAGTTCAAGACCAGCCTGGGCTACAAAAGTGAGCTCAAGGCCAACCTGAACTGCATAGCGAGACCCTGTCTCAATAAGACAAAAAAAAAAAAAAATCCTGTGCTATATGTATTCTTGCTTGTTATTGTTTTTCTATCTTTGTTTCGCTATTTTTACTGGTTTTTGTTGTTGTTTGTTAGTTTGTTTGTTTGGTGGGACCGGGGTTCAAACTCATGATGTTGCACTTGCCAGGCAGGCACTTGTGCCACAGAGCTATCTCCCCAGGCCCTGCTTTTACTCTTTAAACTAAAATTTAAAAAATAAAATAAAATAAGAATAGAAAAAAAAATAATGTTTGGCTTTGATTTCAAGCTGTAGGTGCTGAGGACATTTCTAAGATTCCATGACTGGATGTTGATGGAAGAAAGATGCTGTCACTTCTCAAATCTACCTAAAAGTGGTAGAAGGGTGGGATGGATCTTCTGGGAAGCAGCCAACCCCAAGAAAAGTCTAAGCCTTAGTCCTTACACTACAATGATTTAAAGGTTCTGAGTCACAGGGATGTGAACCATAGAAACACAGAACCATGGCAGGGCCAGAAGCTTCAGGAATACACCAATCTCCACAAGGAATGGACAGATCAACACACTGTTCCTCCATCGTTTTGGCTTCCAGGATGCCAGTCTTTTTCATAGTCTCCTGTGTTGACTTATCTTTTCTCCTTACTTTCCAGGACTCAGTCTTCGACTGTTATTCTGCTCAATGCACACTCCTCCTCTAGTCGTGGCTTGCAATGCTATCTATGTACCAATGATTTCCAAATGTCTATCTCCACACTAAGATAGCTGTTTATCCATCATCTTCCCCTTGTATGTTTTGCGGGATTGGGGATTGAACTCAGGTCTTTGCACTTGCTAGCCAAGTGCTTTTTCTCCTGAGCTATCTCCCCAGCCCCTTCCCTTACATGTCTAACAGACATCTCAAAGCTACCATGTCCCAAATTAAACTGGTTTCTGACCCCTTGCCTCCAAACTGCCCCACCTGTAGCCTTTCTCATTTCAGTTAATGGAAAACAATTCTTTCAGGTCTTGGAATTATCCTTTAAATCCTTAAATTGGGGCTGGGGAAATAACTCTGTGGCACAAGTACCTGCCTGGAAAGTGCAAGGTTGTGAGCTTGAACCCTGGTCCTGCCAAAAAAAAAAAATCCTTAAATTATCCTTTAAATCCTTAATCTCATAGTCCATTAGGAAATCCTGTGCAGTCTACTTTTAAACTCTTTCCAGAATCAAACCACTTGCTTGCTACCATCTTCAATACTGCGCTTTGAAAAAATTATTTTATGAATTATTGCAGTAATTTTCCAAAAGATCTCTACAAATCTCAATCAGAAGGCTATTCTTATTTTATTTTACGTATGCATGTATGTATGCATGTATTTGTTCCAGGAATCAAACTTGGGGCCCTGTGCTTACCAGGCAGCTGTTGTGCCACTGAGTTATGTCCCCATTATATACATATATATCTTATTTGGTACAGGGTCTTAGTACAGAGTTCAGACTCATAGTAATCCTCCTGTCTCAGCCTTCCCAGTGCTGTGACTACAGGTGTGTGTCACCATGCCCAGTTTTAGTGGCTGGCAAGGCATGTGGTACCGGGGATTGAACCCAGGTCCTTGCACTTGCTGGGTAGGCACTTAGACCACTGAGCTATCTCCCCAGACATATATTTTTAAGATAGGATCTCACTACATATTTTAGACTAACCTTGAACTCACTATGTAGCCCAGGCTGGCCTCAGACTGGCTGCGATCCTCCTGCCTCACAGCCCCTTCATGATTGAGATTACAGGCACGTGCTACCACACCTGGCTTGACGCCTAGGTCAGGTCAGGTGCTTCTTCCACCAAGAACCTTGCAGGGACTTGACTTCACTCAGAACAAAAGGTTGTGTGAAGGTCCACAGGCCCTACTCACTCTGGCCCCATCAGCTCTCTTTCTCACTAGCTTACACTGCCCCAACCTGCGGTGGTTGCCTTGCTAGTTCTTGAAAACCCCAGGCACATGTCTTACTGGAAACATTTGTATTGGCTTCCGGATGGAATGTTCTTAGCCCCAGACTCTGGCTTAACTCCTCTGGTCTCTGATTTAATGTGTTCTTTTCTGTGAGACTCATCCTGAATATCTTGTGAATACATGCCTGAACCAGGCGTTCACACTCTGAATCCTTCTCCATTTTTGCACTCTCCTCCGACCCACAGCATCTATCTGTAAACACGGCTTTCTAAGTTTGTTCTCTTAGTTTCAGAAGAGAAGGTCTATAGGAGTGGATCTTTATTTTGTTCACTGATGTATCCTAAGTATCTAGGATAGCTCCCTCAGTATTTATCAAAGAGACAAATGAATATGTAAAGGCCTCCAACTGGCAGCCACAGAACCAAACTTTGTTCAGAATGTAAATTTTCTCATGTTCTTGTTCATAGCTAATTTTTAAATATTGGGGAAATTCACTCTGAAGTTCTTTCTAGGTTGTGTAGAAAAATAATAAAATGACACTACTGTCTGCATTCTTGCATGGCAACTAGGATGAACTGAGTCCTGCTGCCTTTTAGACAGGGAATTGAGCTTCCCTTTTTACTAATGCCTCACCCTTCAGCGCTAGCAGTTTCCATTAGCTCTTCGGGCCTGTAGAAGTGTTAAGGGATTCCTACCCTACCTGGCGATGGAGAAAGTCCAGTAATCTGCACCACCCCTCAGTGAAGGGCAAGGTGAACATTGAACTGGCAATCAGCTAACCAGCTCAGTGGAGGACCAAGGCCTTGAAAGCCCCCCAAAGTGTCAGCCACCAGCGCTTAGCTGCTAGGTTTTAGGAAAAAAGAAAGTCCAGGAGGAATCAGCAGGGTAGGTGAGCACAAGAGCTTAGATAAGGCTGTCTGTGAACCAGAGAAGTTTTAATGAATTTTAACCATTGATATAGTTGTGAAGTCCATACTAGCTGACAGGAACCTGGTTGAGGGGTAGGCTGAGGTAGGACAGCAGCAGAGTAGGGTCCTGAAGTGACACATGACACAGAGCTGACCTCCTGACTATGTCATAATGCCCATGACATCACAATGGACAAGGTTGCCTGAACCTTTGCCACCCTTCCCTGACCCTCACTTTGCCGCTGGGAGGCACTGAACAGAGAAACTGCCTTGTAACAGGTCCCGCCCCTCCCTCTACTCCCTTTCTTACATCAAGAGGGGAAAAACACGGAACTACCTCTACCCGATCTGGTCACCATACGCCTATTACCTTTACTGTTACAAGTACCGGATCACCCTCCGGGAGAAGATGCTGCCTTGTTGTTACAAAAGGTACTTATTGGGGGCTGGGGAGATAGCTCCGAGGCACAAGTGCCTGCTGGGCAAGTGCAAGGTTGTGAGTTCAAACCCTGGTCCCACAAAAAAAAAAAAAAGTACTTATTTTCATCTCTATTTGTAGTTTAGTTTTTTTTATTTTTTTCTTGTTTCAGAACCTTTATTTGTTCATTCATTCATTTTTATGGCTGGCCTAGCCCGACCTGAGGGCAGGGTTGGCACAGCATGTGGTGCCGGGGATCGAACCGCGGTCCCTGAAGCCGCCCAAGCTTTCCCAAGCAGGCATTTCAGACCACTGAGCCATCCCACCGGGCCCCAGTTTAATTTTTTTTAAATTTTAGCACAGGGTTTACAGGGTCTCACTGTGCAAACTGGACTTGTAGTGATCTTCCTGTTTTCCATCTCTCAAGGGCTGGGATTACAGGCACAAGCTACCACGGCCAGTCTCAATCTTCATTTTAGTGCACCCTTGGGGGCAGGACTGGCAAGGGCTTTTGATGCTGGGGACAGAACACTGGTTGTTGTGCTCTGCTTAAGCAGGCACTTTAGTCTGCTTTAGTCTGACTGGCCCTCTATTTGTAGTTTATATAAACTGTAAGGAGAGACAAAAATTCAAAATTATTCCCAAGCAGCAGGGAATAATAGCAGGATACACGGAAAGGCAAGAATTAAACTTTTGAAATTTTTCTGTTTTGCTGACCCGGAGAATGAAAGTGTGTCAGGCCATGCATGCAAGGTGGAGCTGTAGGCTGCCCAAGCTCCAGGACGTTGCCAGTCTCTCTTCTTCTCAGATCCCAAGGTAAATTTGAGTCTCTCTTTTCTAACCAGCATCACTTACAAGGAAGAGGAGGACCTGACGCTCCGGCCACGCTGCTGCCTCCAGTGCTCCTGAGTCCCTAGAGGGGCTCCAGGTGGGCAAAAGCACTGACCACAGACAAGACCAAGACCAGCTTAAGATCCTCTACTCAGTAAGTAGGCTGTGAGCCTGCCGGAGCGATCGCTGGCTCAGGCGTGCTACCACCTGCTTGGAAAATCAACCAAAATTAGAGCTAGAGCACACGCACAAAGTTGTTTAGTTATTTATAAAATAACAGAACTTAAATCTAAGTGGCAGAACTGCTAGGGAAAAGCAGGGAAGGAAGAGGAAGAAGGAACAAAGGGAGAGCAGACTTCTAGGGCGTGCAGCGGGGTCCGGATCTTAGGATTCCCGCACTTGCCCTTGCATTATGTTACAGTCACATACCTCACTGTGACCTCCACGTTTTATTATTTGTTTATTTATGTATTAGTTTTTAATTTTTATTTTATTCTATTTTGTATTTTTAGGGAAGGGTCTACAGGGTGTTCAGGGTCTCACTACTAGATCAGACTCATAGTGATCCACCTGTTTACAGCCTCCCAAGAGCTGGGGTTACAGGCTACATACACCACCAAGCGCAATCTCTCTCTCTCTCTCTCTCTCTCTCTCTCTCTCTCTCTCTCTTTCTGGTACTGGGAATTGAACTCAGGATCTTGCGCTTGCAGGGAAGTGCTCATTCTACTGAGTTATCTGCCTGGCTGACCTGGTCCAGTCTCAATTGCCGTCTCAGTGCGCCCCGGGGGGGGCGAAGCTAACACGGCAGGTCCAAGGACCAAACTCCATTTATTTATTTATTTATTTATTTATTTATTTATTTATTTATTTACTTACTTACTTACTTATTTATTTAGACAGGGCCTCGCCATGCAGTTCAGGCTAGCCCTGTGCTCACTTTTGTAGCCCAGGCTGGTCTCAAACTCACAGAGATCCTTCCGGCTCAGCCTCCCACGTGGGAGTACAGGTGTGCACCTCCACGCCTGGTTTCAGGGCTGCACAGAGGGTGCCAAGGCATCCAGGGCCAAGATGGCGTGCCTGGGCACCTGGGCTGAGACCACATGGCACGTGGAACCAGTATGGAACTCTGGTACTGTGCTTGCCTGGTAGGTGCTTGTGAATCTGAGTTATCTCCCCGTCTGGACCTCTGCATTTCAAATGAGAAAAGGGGGAAATTTGGAGAAAATCTGTATGATAGAAAAAACGCAGAAGTCGAGTGTGGTGGTGCATGCCTGTAATCCCAGCACTTGGGACGCAGAAGGATCGGTGCAAGTTCGAGACCAGCCTGAGCTACAAAAATGAGCTGAAGCCAGCCTGAACTGCATAGCGAGACCCTGTCTCAAAAAGAAAAAAAAAAAAAGCAGTAGAGTAACATGATAAAGAAAATGGATACTAAAGCTGTAAGCCCTGAGCTGGCTGGATGTGGGAGGGGAGGGGAGTTGGGAGGCTAGGGGCCTGGGGGGCGGGGCGAGTTGTGTTGGGGGCTCTGTAGTCTCAGCTACTTGAGAGTCCTCTGAGACAAGAGAAAGGCTTGAGCCCAGGAGTTTGATGCCAGCTTCAACAGCATCAACAGTGTCTCAGCACAAAACACATCTTACTGTCGATGTGAACAGTAAGATTCTGGAGAGGTGTGGTGACACATGCCTGTAACACCAGCACTAGGGGAGAATGAGGCAGATGGAATTCTATGTTCAAGTTCTGCCTGGGCAACTCTGTGATACACTGCCTCAAAACAACGTTTTATTGGTTTCTTTTCTTTTCTTTACTAAAATGTATTTAGTACAGGCTCTACGGGATCTCACTACTTGTAGTGATCCTTCTGTTTTCAGCCTCGCAAGTGCTGAGATTTCAGGCACATCACCACACCCAGTCTCAATTACAGTCTCAGTGCACCCCAGGGGATGGGGCTGGCACAGCACGCTGAGGATTGAACCTCGTCTGGGAAATTTAACACAAGGGGGCCAGGCAGAAAGTGGGTGCAGGGTGAAGTACTCTGGGTTCCAGCCCCAGTTCCACAAAAGCCAAACAAAACATTAACATTTGGAACAGGTTTAGGCGGGCTGGCAGTAATACTGTCAAGTCTAGATTCCAGGTTTGATATCAAGTAGTGCTCCGTGTTGGATAGCAATTACCTCCTGGGATTAAGGAGAACTTTGCCTCCACCCCTGCCAGGCTCCTGCCTCAGCCCCATTCCCTTCTTCCACAGAAGCCTCCAAATCTTCCTGAAAGCTGACTGCAGGACTAGGAGACTGCAGAAGCAGGAGACCATTGATTTCACTTTTCTTTCTTTTCTCCAGGCTGGGAACCTAACAGTGCTTTCTACTGACCCCCTGCTCCACCAGGATCCTGTACAAGTGGACTTCCACTTCCGCCTCACCCCCAATACCTCTCTGCACTGGCACGGCCTTCTTTGTGACCACCGACTCTTCCTGGATATACCATATCGGGTATTGGACCAAGGCAATCGTGAAAGGTGACTGAGTTGGAATGGGCTACGGGGAGGGATTTTGTTTCCTGTCGTATCACAATCAGTAAGTGGGGCTGCATACACGCAAACCACCCAGATAGCACAGAGACCAGCCTGAGCCAGGCCGGGGCCTGGGGTTTGAGGGATGACGGTCAATGGGAAGCTGCTAGACTTAGATTTGGGAATCACACCAGAAGTAGTTTCCAGCCCCATCAGAGCCCCTTCTCCCTGTTCTGTGACCTACACACACCTCAGTCGAGCTGGATGCAGACCCTTGACCTCTGACAAAAAGCTCTCAGAGGGCCGGTGAGATAGCTCAGCAGACTTAAGGGCCTGCTTAGGCAAGCCAGGGACCATGGTTTGATCCCTGGCACCACATGCTACACCAGCCCTGCCCCCAGGGCAGGCTGAACCAACCAGAGTCTGGCCATGGTGGCAGTGGTACAAGTGCACACTTGTAATCCAAGCACTGGGGAGGCTGAAAGCAGGAGGATCACTGCAACTCCCAGCTGCGTAGAGACCATGTAACAACCAAATACATATATTAAAAAAAAAAAAAACTATCAGAACTAATTTAGAGCCAGGTGTGGTGGCACACATCTGTAATCCCAGCACTTGGGAGACTGAGGCAGGAGGATCAGTGTGTGTTTGAGACCAGCCTGAGCTAAAAAAGGGAGCTCAAGCCCAGCCTGAACTACGTAGCGAGACTCTGTCTAAAAAAAGACCAAAAAAAAAAAAAAAAAAAAAAAAACTAACTTAGTGGGGCTGGGGAAATAGCTCCGTGGCAAAAGTGCCTGCCTGGCAAGTGCAAGGTCATGAGTTCAAACCCTGGTCCTGCAAAAAAACTAATTTAGCAACTTTATTTCTTGGCAGAGGTGGGCAGAAAGAAAGAAGTGACTAGGGAGATACTTTTTGCTCTACTTAGTTAAATGTCTCCCTGCACCCCAGTTTGACAGCAACACTGGAGTATGTGGAGGAGAAGACCAATGTGGACTCCGTGTTTGTGAACTTCCAAAATGACCGGAAGGACAAAGGTAGGGATCTGCTATCTTGCCCATTCCTCTGTACTGAGGCAGCTACAGCTCCTTTTCCTTCATAGGAGTGTCTCTGCCCCTGTTATTCATTTATTCATTCATTCATTCATTTATTCATTAATTTTGAGACAGGGTCTTGCTGTGCAGTTTAGGCTGGGCTTGCTTGAGCTTGCTTTGCAGCTCAGGCTGGTCTTGAACTTGCAACCATCCTCCTGCCTCAGCCTCCAGAGAGCCATCTCTGGCATTTCAGCAATTTTCTTCATTTTTCACCACAAAGGAAATTAAGACACCTATTCTAGCAGAACATTCAGGTCACAGCTGGGCTATCAGAGAGTCCTACAGGAAATGTCAGAGGTCAAACTGAGGAAGCACTGGGGAAATTTCTCTGAATCCACTTGAGTAAAATGATGCTCAGCCTGACAGAAAGGATAGCAAATGCTTGAAGTACCTACAGTGTGACAGGGTTGGGCTGGAGGCCAGGAACAGATTTAATCAGAAGCCCAGAGCATATGTTACCAGAATTATAACCTCGTCACTCTGGATTCTAGAAGTTTACTTAGCTGGATGTAGGGACAGTGTGGTCAGTGTGGTGCTGATAGTAGAAACCAGTTCAGAGTTGACTGTGCCGTCGCCACATCCCTGCTTCCCAGAGACTACTCCCCAGTGAAGCCCAAATCTCTGGAGAACCAGGGTCAACCGTCTAAGAGTGTTCTGTTTGTTCTGTCTTCTCACAGGTGACCTGCTGCGGGCCTTCAGTTACATGGGCTTTGATGTGGTCAGACCAGATCACCCCGCCCTTCCTCCCTGGGAAAATGTCATCTTCATGGTATATCCCCTTGAAAGGGACCCTGGCCACCTGCCCAGTGAGCCTCCCTAAGCGAGCTTATTCCAACTCTGTGAGGGGCTGGAAGTTGTGACATAGACTCAAGGGCCTAGGGTATAATTTAGGACACCATCATCCTAGCAATAAAACAGTAGTGCAATCATCAAGTGTTCACTATTTCTTGGGGTGGGAGGGGAGCAGAGTTGTCTAGAGGGGAATATGGCCACTAGAGCTGAGTTCACTAGGACAGTGACTGTCAGCTTTCTTGGCCCCAAAACCATTTTCCCTTTTTTTTTGGTTTGGTGCCAGGGATCGAACTTGGTACCTTGCGCATGCCAGACAGGGGCTTATGACACTGAGCTGTCTCCCTGGCCCTTCCCATTTATTTTAATCATTTATTGAATATCTGCTAAGGTAAAGACCAATCAACTAGGTAGCTTAGAAAAAACTAAGCCTAGTTAGGATCCACACTACTCAGTTCAGGTTGGGAGATGGACACCACTTTCATCTCTTTGGATCCAGAGAAAACCAGAGAGGATAAAAGAGGCCATCAAAATACAGAGTGAATGTTTGCATAAATTTTTTTTTTTTTAGCCAGACATGGTGGCGCACGCCTGTAATCCCAGCACTTGGGAGGCTGAGGCAGGAGGATCGATGTGAGTTCGAGACTAGCCTGGGCTACAAAAATGAGCTCAAAGCCAGCCTGAACTGCATAGCGAGACCCTGTCTCAAAAAAAAAATTTTTTTTTTATTAGAGACACTGTGAGGGTCTGGGGGATAGCTCAGTACAATAAGCGCAGGGTCCTGAGTTCAATCCCCGGTACTGCCAAAAAAAAGTTATATTGTGAGAACTGGCGTGGTGGTGGTGCATGCCTGTAATCCCAGAAATCAGAGAGGTTGAGCCAGGAGGATCTCTGAGAATTCAAGATCAGCCCGAGGGCTACAAAAGTGAGCACAAGGTCAGCCTGAACTGCATAGCAAGACCCTGACTCAACAAAACAAACGAACAAACAGAACAAAAAACCCCCATACATTGTGAGGGCCTGGTATGATGGCTAATTCCAGCACTCAGGAGGCTGAGGCAGGAAAATTGTTGTGAGTTCAAGACCAGCCTGGGCTATAAAGTGAGCTCAAGGCCAGCCTCTCCTGTTTTCAGCCTCCTAAGCACTGGGATGGTAGATGCATGCCACCATGCCCAGTCTCAGTCACCGTCTCAGCATGACCCAGGGGCAGGGCCAGCAGGGCACGGATGGAACCCCAACCATGCTCTGCCTAAGCAGGCAGTTTACTCCACTGAGCTATCTGGCTGGTCCAGACACTGTACTAAATACACACACACACACACACACACACACACACACACACACACACACAGTGTTGGGAGTCACAGAAGCTGGAAATTGGTTGAATGTGTGAAAGCCAGATCCAAGCAGACAAGCTACCTTAGTCCTAAAATTAGCATCCTGACTGGTTAATGTCAGCTAGTCCTAGGCAACCTTGTGTTACCTGTTACTAACTTTGCAAAAGTATATGTTATGGTTTGTGTTTAGTTGTCCCCACAAAGCCTCATTGAGTCATGAGGATGGGGACTTCTAAAGTTTGAGATTAAATCATGATCCACTGGGATTATGAGTCTTAGCACTGCCAGGATTTTGAACGCTACACCCAGCCTAAGGGTGGATAGCCTGAATGTAACATATGAGAGACAGAGAGATAGACTTCCTTTATTTTATTTATTTATTTATTTATTTTTTGGTGGGACCAGGGTTCAAACTCACAACCTTGCACTTGCCCAGCAGGCACTTGTGCCATGGAGCTATCTCCTCAGCCCCTCTTTTGCCATGTTTGCTGCTACTCCTCCCTTGGTTCCTCTGTTCTTCCACTGCCATGAACTGCCACGTGCCATTCTGCCTTGGAGCCAGCTTAGTGTGGACTGAAACCTCCAGTGACTGAGCTATACAAATAAACCTTTCCTTCCTTCATTTTGGGTGCTGGATATGTGAGAAGAGTAACTGAGGAAGTATAACCGCTCCTTCCATGCTGCCTACCAACTGGGCAAATGGGCTACCACCTGACCAGCTCTTGTCTTCTTGGCTGTCTTTTCCTCATTCCTACCACCATTTCTTGGGTACAGTGGACCATACCAAGAGACCAACAGATCCCTAATTTGGCACCCAAGCAGGACACCCAGTACGAAATAAGCGTGGGCAGCAGGGACACTTCTGAAGGGCATGCATAAGAGAGGGAAGTGAATTGGCTAGAGGCAGTATTCAGCACAGGCATGCACTGGTACTGGCACAGTAGCTATAAAATGGGGATGGAGGCTCATTAGGGCCAGGGGGATAAATGTTCTGAGATTTTATTTGTTTATTTGTTTGTTTATTTATTTATTTATTTAATGGCTGGCTCAACCTGCCCTGGGGGTGGGGCTGGTGCAACGTGTGGTGCCAGGTATTGAACTGCGGTCCCTGTAGTTGTCTAAGCAGGTGCTTTAGACTGCTGAGCTATCTCACCAGTCCCTAAATGTTTTAGAGAAGCCAAAAAGTTAAAATTGGGACAAATAGTGTCTCAAGAATCACAAGAGGGCCAGTGAGATAGCTTAGCAGACTAAGTGCCTACTTAGGTAATTGCAGAGGCCAGGGTTTGACCCTTGGCACCACAGGCAGTGCCAGCCTTGTCCCTGGGCATGCTGATCCAGAGACTGAATCTGGGTGTGATAGTGCGTGCCTGTAATTGCAGTGCTGGGGAGGCTGAAAGCAGGAGCATCACTACAAGTCTAAGCTGTGTAGTGAGACCCTGCACAAAATCCAACAAAAGAGAGAGAGAGAGAGAGAGAGAGAGAGAGAGGTATGTTGAAGTGGTTTTGGCATGCTTTCTTATGTATGTAGTACAGGGTCTACAGAGTCTCACTACACAGATAGGACTCATAGTGATTCTCCAGTTTTCAGCCTTCCAAATGCTAGGATTACAGGTGCAGGGCACCACATCCAGTATCAACAGCTGTCTTGGTGGGGTGGGGGTGGGGAGGATGTGTGTGTGTGTGTGTGTGTGTGCGCGCGCGTGTGTAATGACATTGCAGGGATTGAACCCTGGTTCCTGCACCTGTCTAAGCAGGCACTTTAGTCTGCTGAGCTATCTGGCCAGTCCTGGTTTTGGTATGCTTGATTCCCATATTTTTGGGACTGTGATTGGAAAGCCACAAGGGATTTAGGTTCATCTTTCCTTTCTTTCTTTCTTTGCAGGACTGGGGTTTGAACTCACAACCTTGCACTTGCCAGGCACACACCTATGCCACGGAGCTATCTCTCCAGCCCTTCTCCTTTGTTTATTTTTTAAAATTTATTTGGTACAGGGCCTTGCTACACAGCTCAGACTCATAGTGATCCTCCTGTCTCAGCCTCCCCAGTGCTGGGACTACAGGTACATGTCACCACACCCAGTTTTAGTGGTAGATTGCATGGTGCTAGCATGGCATACAGTACTGAGAAATTGAACATGGGTCTCTGTGCTTACCAAGCAGATGCTTAAATCGCTGAGCTATCTCTCAGCCCCATATCTCTCTTTCAAATTAAGTCCCAATGGGAGCCAGCCTAATAGCTCAGCAGATTAAAGCACCTGCAAGCAGGCACAGGGGCAGGGGTTTGATCCACTGAGAGGGCAATTGAGACTGGGCATGATGGTGTGTGCCTGCAATCCCAACTTTGAAAAGCTGTAAACAGATTGCTATGAATCAGACCTAGTAATGTGACCCAAAACACCCTGTAGATCCTTCCTTAAAATACAAAAATAAATAAATGAAAATAAAATCAAGTCCTGAGTTTGGGTAGGACAAGGAGGAGAGAGAAGTGGCACCCAAAATGACAGAGCTTCAACATTCTGGCCTTGCTCCATGAAATCAGGAAGGAATGATGAGGGATCCTTCCCCACCAGAGAAGGCTTTCTCTCAAAATTTGATCTTTCTTTCTTTCTTTTTTTCTTTTTATGGCCAGCTCAGCCTGCCCTGAGGGCAGGGCTGGCGCAGCATGTGGTGCCGGGGATCGAACCGCGGTCTCTGCACCCGCCTAAGCTTTCCTAAGCAGGCACTTTAGACATCCGGCCCTTCTTTCTTTCTTTCTCTCTCTCTCTCTTCCTTTCTTTTTTTATGGTACAGGGGATTGAATTCAGGACCTTGTGCTTGCCAGGCAAACACTTATTCTACTGAGCTATCTCCTCAGCCCTCAAAATTTAACACTTGATGGCTTTTTATCAATCCACAGGCAGCAATCCTGGCCATGGCAGCTCAGAGAAATTTTCTGAGTCACAGATTGGAGCTTTTGCCTCTGGGGAGTAGAGCTACGTTTTTTTTTTTTTTTTTTTGTGGGACCAGGGTTTGAACTCATGACCTTGCACTTGCCCAGCAGGCACTTGTGCCTCGGAGCTATCTCCCCAGCCCCTAGAGCTACGTTTTTTAAAAAATTAATTAATTAAATTTTTTTCTTGTTTCAGAACTTTCGTATATTTATTTAGTTTTATGGCCCGCTTAGCCTGCCCTGAGGGCAGGGCTGGCGCAGCATGTGGTGCTGGGGATTGAACCAAGGTCCCTGAAGCTGCCCAAGCTTTCCTAAGCAGGCACTTTAGACCACTGAGCCATCCTGCCAGGCCCTGAGTAGAGGTACTTTATCTCCCTTGCAACTGGCACTAAAAGAAGTCAGAGGAGGGTTTTCTTCCCTCAGTGCCATTTTGTGGCAGCTAGATCTGCAAATAAAGGGGAGCTGAGGGGCGAGCGCGGCCGAGACAGCAGAGGGCAGTGCGGCCTCCGCCTGCGGCATTGGCAGGCCCGCGCGGCCGGGGTCTGCAGAGGATTCAAAAGGACCAACGAAGAGCCTCTTCCCAAAAAGGTTCGACTGAGTGAAACAGACTTCAAAGTTATGGCAAGAGATGAGTTAATTCTAAGATGGAAACAATATGAAGCATATGTTCAAGCCTTGGAGGGCAAGTATACTGATCTTAACTCAAATGATGTAACTGGCTTAAGGGAGTCTGAAGAAAAGCTAAAGCAACAACAGCAAGAGTCTGCACGCAGGGAAAACATCCTCGTAATGCGACTAGCAACCAAGGAACAAGAGATCAAATTCAGTACCTCAAGCAAGTCCAGCAGCCGAGTGTTGCCCAACTGAGATCGACAATGGTAGACCCAGCGATCAACTTGTTTTTCCTAAAAATGAAAGGTGAACTGGAACAGACTAAAGACAAACTGGAACAAGCTCAAAATGAACTGAGTGCCTGGAAGTTTATGCCTGATAGAGGCACGATGCCGCGGACTATTCCGAAGAAGAGGCTACCTTCGAAAAATTCCCCTTCTAGAACATTTAGACACTTGAGAAATGTTTCTGTTTGAAGAAAATAGAGGGAGAAACAGAAATCTTTAGTCTGTGGCACACTGTGTCTTCAGACAATTGGAGGATTGAAAACGTATAGAGATTTCAAATCATGAATTGAACATGTAAAATTCCAGTTAAATGTAAAAACGGGATACGCATCGCTCTTAACCTTGAGCAGTGACTTAGAGACACTGTATATAAGTTTTGCCAATAAGACTGTGGACTTCGTGATTGTTGTTGAACTTCTGGGTCAAAACTCAAATGAGGTGAATTTTGCCTTTAAAGCGTTTATTGCTAAGAACCAACTTTAGTAGTTATGAGACAATGATGTTGGTAAAGTAGTACATATATTTTAACCATTTAGCTTAGGGCTCTTAATAGAGCTTCCTTAATAGAGCCTAAAATTAAAATGGTTTTAATTAATGGTTTGTTCTTTGAATGGTTATAAAAACTGTAGATAATCTTTTAACTAAGGACTGTACAAACATGAAGGAGTGGTATCAAACTTCAGGCTTGAACTGTTTGAAGCATTATAAGCATTCATTTCACAACTAAATTGTACAAGGATAATTGGCTGTGATGAGACTCACTGCATAATTTTTTCAATAGTGAACTTTGTGAAACCCTCATCCCAGTCAACAGGCACATGTTTGGTGTTAATGGGGGAATGTGTTCCTTCATTGTATTTGAGCCCTTTGTGTTAACATGTCTAATAAATTAAATGTGCCTTGAAATAGTTGGGTTTTTTTGTTTTGTTTTGTTTACGTTTAAGGAATACTATGATGATTTTGTTGTACTCTGGTTGGGGGTGGCTGTGGAGAGCAGATTGGTTTTGGAAAATTGGTTGTGCTCTTTAAAGTGAAGGAGAAAAAAAAAAAAAAAA